>CABFOW010006474.1:0-22167 GCA_902141385.1 Timema californicum | reverse complement strand
GGGGGGGTTCAGAACAGACAGAGAGAGACGAGCAACATTGAGGGAGGGCGCATCACAAGCCTCTTGGACTTGGGGCATCACTGAAGACGATGAGTGGTTTAACCGGGACGAAGTGGAGGAGCCTTTAGAAGTAAGCCAAAGCTTGAGTGGCCTTGAGTGGCCTTAAGTGGCCTTGAGTGGCCTTGAGTCGCCTTGAGTGGCCTTGAGTGGCCCAGCCCCACAAATAGAAATATGAGCATTTAAAGTGTTGAGAAGTGGATACAAGTACCTTAGTCATCGGATTAAATTGAGTTTAGGGTGGGTTTTTTAATGAATATAATATTCATATACTTACTAATAATACCTTTTGTATAATTTCAATTAAAATTAAACTTAAACTTTAAATTGTATAATGTCATAACTTGTTTTAATTTTACCTGTTCAATAAATTTAAATGCATTGTATACCAGCGTCAATAGTCAATTATTTCGCAATAGTAATTTACACCTCAATTTTAATAATTACCAGCAATTTATAAACTGCATGGCTTTTTAATTCTTTTATCAGTCTATAAGAAAAATTGCATAAAAAAAAAGAATGGTTATTCCTGTGAACAAATTTAAAAAATTCAACAAACCTTACGTAAGCAAAACGTAGAGGTTTAGGCATTTGATTAATTTTGCTTACAAGGGTTGGAGGGGCTAAAAACGACCAGAATTTGCTTACGTAATACTTGAATGCTCCCTTTGCTGCCGGTGTTTTGAATTTGTAAAAGTAGCCTACATTACCTCCCAATCGAGCAATACTACCTCAGGCTAAGTATGGTTATCTACGAGGTTGATGGTTGTCTAGAGCCGTAATAATATAACTTAGGTGCTTTGTGTTAAATACCCGCACTGACTTGTCTTCAAACGGGGAACTTGAGCTCACTAAATAAAACATAGAGATAATATCTTGATCAAACAAGTGTAATATATTTCATTTTATAATCCTGAATTTTGTAAAAGCGATTTCCCACTATGTTTAGATTTGACTGTGATATGGGAAGGTGCTTGTGATTCGCCTCCGACGTGCCCCAAAGTGTGCTCCGCTGATTACAAGCCCGTGTGTGCAAAGGACTGCGACAATCATATGTTGACGTTCAGCAACCTGTGCATGTTGGAATCGTACAACTGTTGTCACGAAAACAGTAAGTAGCAATCATGAGTGGACAGAGTGATACAGCAGAGTTCATATAGAGAGAAACTGATGTAGGGACAGCTTTAAGATGAACCATAATCCTGCCTCACAAAGAACTTACGTACAGTGAACACGACGAAAACAATGATCCCTTTATGACGAGCATGTTAAACATGAGTCATTAAACAATTGCACATTTGGAAGGGCTTTAATCTCTGAGTATTGACACTAACGAACCTCAATGCCCAAGGACGCTACCTGGCTCAAAGAGCGCAGGTAATCTCCCATAAGGCCGAGGATTTGCTGTATAGAGCCTTATTATACATTTAAAAATAATCCTACAACATCTCTATATCATGTTAGAACAAATTTCTTCAGACTGTTTCGGATTTGTAACTAAGGTCAGCTAGATAGACACACATAAATGATTGTTAGATCCGTTTTTTGGATTTGGACAGATATAAAATGGAAAGTTTCATCAAAATCAAGAGGTGAAAAATTTCATGAGTTGCATCTTTTTGAGTCAATTAATTTTTAAACCACTTGTACATATGGTCACACAGTCGAGAGTGTCAGACCAACGAAAAACTCTTGCTCTCTTTATACATATATATATAGAGGGTTAATGGGTATTTGAGGGAAGTATTTGGGGCGTAAATAGTAGATTTCAAAACAACACAAAAGTCCATATGAACATTATTATGTTATGTACTCGATAGTTCCCAAGTTACCAGCCCATGTCACTGTGCCAAATGCTGGTCACTCCTGTTTGTGTACAAAGTGTGGTAAATATAAACGTGGAGTGTGTTTCTAGGCCTATTTCACTGTTGATATCCAATGTACCTCGGATACCATACACTAGAAATACCACTAGTTGGAGTAAGTCCAATTTGTCTCTTCAAAAGATAATGTGATCATGAAGGCTTATTCAAATCGTTAAATGCATCTAATGTCTGGACTTTCTGAGTGTAATACGGTGACAGTGTGACGGATGTACGCGGAACACCTTTCAAATCGCAATCTGCCAAATAAGAAAACGTTTCTGAGAATGAACGAGTGGCTGGGAGAGAGCGGTTCATTCCTTCAAGTAGGATGTACGCTCGTCAGTTCCACGTAACGTGAACTGCGGTTTTGGGGGAGCAGGTTCTCACTCAAATTTACAGAATCCTGATTACAGCAGCTGAATGACAGTGACACCAGAAACATGGGGCATAGAAGTGTTTTGGATATTTTACGGGAACAACTGCTTCACCCGTATCACATTCAGAGAGGACAAGCATCTGCTGATGTTGGTTTCCCACCACGATTGGAGGTTTCTACAAGTCACGTGTGGTATCGTCTTGATCAGCACTTTGTAGCATCTGCAGATGTTGGTTTCCCACCACGATTGGAGGTTTCTACAAGTCATGTGTGGTTTCGTCTTGATCAGCACTTTGTAACATCTGCAGATGTTGGTTTCCCACCACGATTGGAGGTTTCTACAAGTCATGTGTGGTATCGTCTTGATCAGCACTTTGTAGCATCTGCGTGGTTTCCACAACAACAATCCCTGGAATGCCGAGAATCCGCACAGCACTGTGGAACTGGGCCACTAACAATATATTAATATTAAGGTTTGAGCAGGAATATTTGATGACAAATTAGTCGGACCCTGCGTGTTAACTGGTCGCTTCCCAGGCCAATCTTACTTTAACAGTCTGCAACAACAGTTAAATGTACTACTCGAGAACGCACCATATGATCTGATATGCCATATGTGGTATGATGACGTGCCACCACATAAGAGTAGAGTGGCTAGAGCCTCTTTGGTTGAGTGGTTTCTCACGAAAGTGGATATCATGCAGTGCAGGGCCAATCACCTGGCTTCACGCTCCCCTGATATCAATCATTGGACTAGTACCTATAGGTACATATCCAGGCCACTGTTTGCACAGCACCTGTTCCGGGCATTGCAATTCTTCGCCTGAGTGTGGGACAAGGTTGACAGAAGATCACACCTGGGGTGATGGAACGGGTCAGACAGGAGTGCATTTAGGCACATTTTGAGCACCCCCTGAAATTGATAAATCACTGCTGGCACACAGCCAGGACTGCAGATAATTGAACAGGGGTGTAAAAAGTAGGGTTTTTAACAATTCCAGCATAAGCTTGGAAATAATTTTCTCGACAACAATTGAATACAGGGCATAACGTCCATATAGAATTTTTGTGTTGTGTTTACCAATCACACCTCAGTTACTTCCCACATAAAATCGATACAGCTTGTAGGCCTATACATGGGGATGAATGGAGGAAGAGTTTTAAACGTATAAAATGGATCAAGCCATTTTATTTTCCCCAAGAAAACGTGTTTATACCAAATCAAAGATAATGCAATTTAAGTTTTACATATGTATATAAAATGTGTATCAAAATATATATTATTAGTTTTAATATTTCGAAATATCTACATTTTCATCTTCATAAACTTGATTGTTTGAGGCTGCTACACCAAAACAAAGTAAAGTAAAGATGTAGCAAGAAGTATTAGTGTTTGAAGATCATGGTCTCAAATAAATAGAGTAAATTATCCATCTACCATAGCATGGTAAACTATACATCTGCCATGGCATAGTAAACTATCCATCTGCCATGGCATGGTAAACTATCCATCTGCCATGGCATGGTAAACTATCCATCTACCATAGCATGGTAAACTATCCATCTGCCATGGCATAGTAAACCACTGAGCGAGACAGACAAGGTAGTTAATGGACGCTGAAAAAAACTAAGGTAATTTTTTAAAGTAAAGATGTAGAGCTGCAATGCAGTTACAATTTAAACTGTTTCACTAGAGAAGTGGAAATAAATTTTGAGTAAAATCACAATTCTCAAAATATTTCCGTTTAGAAAGTATATTTTTGTTATTTTTTCAACTTAAACATCCCGTAGACTATCTATTAAGGAATAAAAACTTATGAGATCAGATAAATTTGGATAGAATAATTCTAAATATATTCACGTATTTTAGTAAAATTTGGGGCAAATTAATATTATGCAAATTTACTTATAAATGTATAGTAATTAAAATTTAATTTAAAAAAAATTTAATAGCCAGCTAAACGAGTCTTCTTTAATATGACCTTTAATATTAATGATTTGATTTCTTCATTCAAAACTTATAACGCTTTTGTGTAATCCCTGCGCGATCAAAGCTGCAAATTGGACTTGAGTACCTAGCCACGGAGATCACGCTATGAGCGTTGTTTTTAAAAACATCTATACACTTTATTAAAAAAAACATACAAAAGTACAAAAATTCTATGTTAAATTTACTCCTTTTTTATCTGACAGAAGAGTTGATTAAATTATGAATTTTTGAAGAGTAAACAATATCATTCTACTCCACTATTTCTTCTAGAGATTGAAAGAGGACAACTTTTCCGCTATAAATGGTTCATTCTGATGTGTACGGACCTTTATAGATATGAACACCCAGTATGACCGCATTTATCTCTCAAAACACATAAATAAGTACCTAAAAAATGCAAAGACTACAAAAACTAGACTGATACTTATACTGGAAACAAAATAAATATTCTGTAAAGTGATAATGAAAGATCGGAATACTGCAATATACAATTTGATCCATAGTCTCATCAGAATAATGGGACAAATGAGATGAAAACAGAACTCTTCTTGAAAATACAAGATGTGTTTTGATCCTCCTCATTCAATTTTTGCAGAAGTTATAAACATTACAAACCATCTTAGCATTTTAACTACTTTTAGACTTATAAATATTGTTAGGATATTCATTTTCGGTGAGGCATTTACGAGCTTATATGTCTAAGGCTTTAGATCTAAAAAAAAAATCCCAAATGAAATGACTTTGATGCTAACGCATTCAAAGTGATTTTTGTAGACTATTCAGAAATTACTAGAACATACAGAATCTGGATGCCAAATCTGAATTAAATTAAAATCCCGAGATATGTTAGGAAATTTTCTAAAGCAGGTGTCCATGAAACAAAGACTACTATATCAAAATGATGAATCTAATAGTGAAATAACATAAAAACAATTAAGTTTATCCCTATGTCAAGAAGCTTACTCAAACCCTGAGAGATAACAAGACTATAAAAAGGAATCAAATAAAAAGAATATGAATTGCCACCAGTAGAACTTATTCCATCTAGAATTCAGCGTGAAAAATTTGTGACAAGATTTGGGGTGTCCGATGTGGTTTCACGCCAGACATAGACCAGATAATTGTATTGCAACAAATAAATGAGAAGTGTATGACTGTAAGGGAGAGAGAGAATATTGTTCATTATTGATCTAGATAAAATGTATGATTGTGTGAACAGGAGTATGTCATGGAATGCAGTGTGTGATCTAGTAAAGCGTACTTTAGGATTGTTGGAGCTTTGAGCAAATGGTTTGACATTGAACAGAGCGTTAGATAAGATTGTGCTATATCTTTATATATAAATGTATGAGGAATTCTTGTGAGGAGGTGCTTGTTGTACAATTGGACATTATATATGTGAGATTGCTGCTATATACAGATGATGTCATATTAATGGCTGAGATTAAAGTGACTTGCAGAATGCATTAAATCGTTTTATTGTGGTGATAAACAGAGTATATATTCGTATAAATAATATCTTCAGAATTAAGGTTATAGTTTTGGATAAGGATGAAACAGGAAATGATTGTCAACTTAGTATAGATGTAGAACTGTAAGAACAAGTGAATGGGTATGTGTATAAGGAAGGTATGGTCTGTTAAAACGGAAGCATGGACGGTGAAATCGACAGACAAGCGAGTGAATGCATCTCTGAGAGTATAGTAGTTAGATGTATGTGATTTATTGCAAATAATGCAGTATTGTAGTATATAAAATGTGTTAAAGTTGTTGAAGCTGGAATGAGATAATACATGTATGTGGGAAAACTCATATGGGCAGAGTCAATAAGTAATGGTTATTGAAAGAGTGCATTTTGAAGGGGAATATAATGGGTTAATGTAGAAAAAGCGTCTGACGTTTGTTTGGGAATGTTGAGAGGATGAGTATGGATCGAGTGACGTAGCAAATATGTAAAGGTAAGGTAGAGTGGGTGGATCATAAATAAGGGGTAGGCCATGTAAGTCGTGGCTAACTGTTAGAGAGAGATGGATGTGTGAAAAAGAGAACGTTAAGAGTTTTAAGTACAAATGAGCACGCATGACTCGGTGTATGCATGTTGAAGCGAAAGTAGTATGTAAGAAAGGTAAGTGTGGAGAAAGTTATTGAGGATGGATTACGTACGGAAATGTTTTATGATATATATATATGCACACTTTCTTGCCTACCTTGTAAGGGAGAGGCATGATTAAAAATATATGTATATTCTTTGATATCTTGATTGTGGAATTCAAGAATTCCTTCAAGGCCAGCATATATATAAATGGAATGAGGTTATAAAAGATTAAATTAGACTATACCTAAATGATTATATATGGGTTCTATTAAACACAAGTGAGGCTACTAATGTCATTTGTTCAAAGACGGTTCTAAAAGTAAAATTTAATTTAAATAGTGAACTATAAGGAATGAAGATTAGACTAGTAGCCAGATGATTCGCACAACGTCCTGAAATGAATTATGAAGGTACGAATAAACTTGTTTAAGAATTTAGTTCGGTCATAGCTATTCATGGTTTAACAGTTGAAGAAAAGAAAAAATCACACACACACACACATATATATATATATATATAAAAACTGGATATATCAAAAGCATTTTTTGAATGGTGAAATCGACAAAGCCATTAATATATATGTAAAGGCCAAACTCTCTCAATAAATCTCTCACTGTAATTATTATTTAGAAAGGGTAAAATGTAAACAAAATCTTGTATTTGAAGGTCAAGAAGAGGAAGAGACAGAATTGTATCCATTTGTAACAGTATCCATTCCAATGTTTCTCAAACAAGCAACCATAAAAAAAAATCAGAATTTTATTCACTGAAACTACACCCACAAAATGCGGAACTATATCTTTTTGAAATGGTATCAATTCCAGTTTTTATCAAACTACCAGTCTTAAAGAAAAATCAGAAATACATCCACTGGAATTATATCCAAATAAAATTGGATCTGAATCTATTTGAAATTATATCAATTCTAGTGTATCCAAGCCAACTTTAACTAGCTCAACCTAACCTAACACATGGTATCCACTCCAAATTAAAAGAACATGACTCCACTCCCTCGCATAGTGACCCTTGTATCTATGTCACAACAAGGGGAAGCAAAATATCTGTACAGTTACACACACATATATATATATATATATAAAAACTGGATATATCAAAAGCATTTTTTGAATGGTGAAATCGACAAAGCCATTAATATATATGTAAAGGCCAAACTCTCTCAATAAATCTCTCACTGTAATTATTATTTAGAAAGGGTAAAATGTAAACAAAATCTTGTATTTGAAGGTCAAGAAGAGGAAGAGACAGAATTGTATCCATTTGTAACAGTATCCATTCCAATGTTTCTCAAACAAGCAACCATAAAAAAAAATCAGAATTTTATTCACTGAAACTACACCCACAAAATGCGGAACTATATCTTTTTGAAATGGTATCAATTCCAGTTTTTATCAAACTACCAGTCTTAAAGAAAAATCAGAAATACATCCACTGGAATTATATCCAAATAAAATTGGATCTGAATCTATTTGAAATTATATCAATTCTAGTGTATCCAAGCCAACTTTAACTAGCTCAACCTAACCTAACACATGGTATCCACTCCAAATTAAAAGAACATGACTCCACTCCCTCGCATAGTGACCCTTGTATCTATGTCACAACAAGGGGAAGCAAAATATCTGTACAGTTTATGTTTACGATATCTTACTTTTTTGCTAAACAATCCGAGGCAGGAAAAGTGAAGCAAGATTTGATGCAAGCCTTCAAGAATAGGAATATTGGTCAACTCCAGAACTGTTTAGGGATAGAATTTTCACAATGGAATTGAATCATCAAAGTATACCAGGTCAAATATATTGAAGACCTGCTACAAAGTCTGACATCTCACATGTCATAATCTATTCAAGCCTATTTATAGAGTGCTTTTGGAAGGAATATTGGCTAGTTGCAAAACGAGTATTGCAATTTATAAAGGTTACAAAAGACTTATCACATCATTTTAAGAAGACAGGTGAATCTATTCTAGGTTTTATACATGCTAATTAAGGAACTTATACAACTGAACAGAAATACTGCTCTGACTATTGCTTTAAGTATGTAGGTTAAACCATCAACTGGGAGTCTAACAATTGGCGTTCTCAACCGCAGAGGGGAATACAGGTCTTTAATGGAGGTGGTTAGGGAAGCCATTCACTTAAAGCAACTTTCCATTGGCATAGGCATACCCTGCAGTACTATCACAATATTTAAAGATAGCCACCCAGCCCAAAATCTTTCTATGAACCCAATTATTGGCTAATGATCTGGACATAAATATTGCAATTAAATAGAATTTCATCAGAGTAAATAAAACCATGAGGATGTCATAGGGGCATATTGCCAAACTAAAGAAACAGGTGTTGACATCCTCATCCGGACTTTTTCTGGAAGGTAGAAGTCAGAAACAACTTGGACCTAGGTGTAAAGGGTTCTTGTTCGAGTGGAGGAGGGTTGTCAATATTTTAAGTTATCATGACACAAATACAACAATTTGTGATAGACTTACTTTGGTTATGGTTTCTATATTCATTGTTTCCATGACAACGTTTAGTTTAAGCCATCTTTGTGTTTTAGCAATTTAAGAGTATTTTCTTAACGTAAATTATTTATTCTCTCAATGTACAATAATCAAAAAAGAACATTTTCATCATCTTTAATGATTTAATGTATACATATTGAATGAATTAAAGATATGTACATACTATTCAGATCAGTTGTGTTTGTATAAATTGTGCTTAGCTAATATAGTTTGTTGTGCTGTTGTTGTAGAGTACGAGATTCTGTACGAAGGCGAGTGTAAAAGTCAAAAGGAATGTACCTCAGTGAACCATGTTAAATACGAGCCTGTATGTGCTGGGGATGGCACAGTTCCTGCGCAGACATTCTCAAACACATGGGATCTAAGAGTCTACAATTGGTTGAACAACAAGAGTACGTCACAAACCTTTGTTTAAAACGTCCTTTTACATTTAAGTTGAACTATTAAAAGTAAATTTGGTGAATCTATTATAGGTTTTATATATGCTGATCAAGGATTTTATACAACTGAGTATAAATTATTCTCTGACTATTGCTTTAAGTATATTAGCCCCATGGCTTCTTTGGTGCTGACTGACAGCTCACACCTCACTTCTGACAGTCAACATTTAGGTATATACAGTAGCCCCATGGCTTCTTTGGTGCTGACTGACAGCTCACAGCTGACTTCTGACAGTCAACATTTAGGTATATACATAAATTTTGACTGTCAGAAGTGACAGCTGCTAAACACATGTTTTTTTCATATAATTTGGTTCGTCGTGGGGATACGTAATTTGGTCTGGTAACTTTTCAAAGCTTTTAGCTGTCAGCTGTGAGCTGTCAGTCAGCACCAAAGAAGCCATTGGGCTACTGTATGTAGGTGAAACCACCAACTGGGAGTCTAACAATTGGCGTTCTCAACCTCAGAGGGGAATACAGGTCTTTAATGGAGGTGGTTAGGGAAGCCATTCATTTAAAGCAACTTTCCATTGACATAGCACCTATGTGAAAGAGGTTATTGTTCGTGAGGATGGTTGTAAATATTTTAAGTTATCAAGATATGAATACAAGAATTTGTGATAGACTTTGTTTTGTTATGGTTTCTATATTCATTGTTTCCATGACATTTTAATAAATGTGGGTTTAATTAATTTCCTATAGCTATACTTTTTCACAAACATCAAAATGCCTTTTACTTTAGTTATATATTTTATAATGAATGCAAACAATTATAATCTATAATTAAGTCAAGTTCATAGTCATAAATTAATTTTGTATTACATTCCTAATTTCGGGGGCCTATGATCGATCATGTTCCCAAATGGAAATGGAAATAAATATATATTACAGTAGGTCTAACTGTGTTTTGAAAATAAAACTATTTTAATAAAATTATTGAAATGACTTTCTATTAAAGATGTATGACTTAAAGTTTTTTTTGAAAAGGTTATTGTTTTGAACTCTATCAAGTCTGTATTTAGTTATAAAAGTGTATTATTTGACAAAGTTATTTATTAGTTTTTACCAAGTGAAATATGATAATGATTGTATGCAATGTGTTCAGATCTTATTGTGTTCTACGATGGCAAGTGCTGCCCTCAAACTGAGTGTCCAACACACTGCTGCCAGAACTATGACCCCGTGTGTGCTTCAGATGACGTGTGTGTGCCTGAGACCTTCAGTAACTTATGTTCCCTCAACAAGTACAACTGTTTCAATGGCAAGAGTAAGTACTAAAAATACTGCTCTCATTACAGTAACCTTGGTAGGTTATACTCAAACAGCGCATCTATTTCTATACTAACAATATATTCTCCAACTAACAACTAAGCTAAAATCTGCTAACAGATTCATTAGAATTTTAAAGAAACACCTATGAGTGTTTATTCTAATTATTTATACCATTATTAAATACACATATAATTTCTTGAAATATAAATAACTCTTTGTAACTAGAATGTACACTCCGTCGAGATTGAATGGTAGCAACTTATGATTCACTGAGCCCGCGAGGTATGCTACACCTCCACACATGACTGCAGAATAGTTTGCCTAGCTACGCCCAAGGCCTATGTTAAAGAAGGCCTTAATTCCTTAAATTATTTCTTGAATTTTGGGAAGAAGTGATGGGGGAGGGGTTTTTCTTTTAGCGATGCCAGAATGGTTTGATTTAATAAATTAATTTTACTTTATTGTTCTGATAATGATAAAATCAATAATTAATATTTACATACTAAGTTAATTAATTATGTTTGCTCTCATTAACATACGCACTGGTATTTTTTTTTAGCTATTAAAAATTTAACCACGTCAAACGTTATTTGGGCACTGTTACCCACATTGGTTGGTTTTACATGGTAGCATAAAGCAAGTCTCCCATTTCCAGAATCTTCATTACTGTTTATAGCCAATTATAAATGTATTAATGATTAATTATTATATTCCACACATGTAACGTAAAATAACAGATTAACCCTAAAAGGTTTTTACTTTATTTGTAAGAAGCAGAGTTAAAAAAAACTTCNTTGGTTTTACATGGTAACATAAAGCAAGTCTCCCATTTCCAGAATCTTCATTACTGTTTATAGCCAATTATAAATGTATTAATGATTAATTATTATATTCCACACATGTAACGTAAAATAACAGATTAACCCTAAAAGGTTTTTACTTTATTTGTAAGAAGCAGAGTTAAAAAAAACTTCTGAAATTTAAGGGTCCCAATCCTGATTTAAAATATTTTATATTATTTCAAGGTGGACAAATAAAATATATTGATAAAATTTTATCCATTGGACATAATTTAGTTATAAAAGTGAATTTATTTGTTTCTTCAAAATTATTATGACTGTGTCTAACTTTATGGGAGCATAGTTCAATTCCATACTTTATTTAATGTTACTATAGCGGCTATAATATAACTATTAGTAAAACGCTTTAATAATTAATACTTTGATTGAGAAAAGGTGTGGTTTATTAAGATTTGCGTTGATTATTATTATTTTATAATAGATTTAATGTTTAATGTTAACTGTAATTATTTTTGTCAAATCTGTTCTTTACTAAATCAATTCTGGAAATCCAAACAATAAAGCTGGCCATGTCGTTGGCAAATAATAATACAATATCAGACTGAGTAGGTTTAATTAATAATTGAAAAGCAAGGATAAATATTGTTTTGTTTTACGAGCTTAAAACCACTTTACATGATATCTCTGCTTTTTTAAGGTTTGGAATATAATTATATTCAAGTAAAAATATATTGTAGTTCTGTACTATATTTAAGAATATCTGTCTATAGCCAAGGACACCTGGAATTTGACAACTTATTGCGATGCATTTATTTCTATTCATCATGATGTCTCCTAAGAGAGGAGTTAGCATACATACAGTCAGGGATTGATTATATTTTAAAGATATGGCCAGATTTATTTATCTCTGTAACCATTTAACCAATTACCGTGCGGTTTTTACTTTTTTACTGGACCAATATCCAGGAAGGTTTTAGCATTATTTGTGTATAATCAGGTGTTTCGGTGGGAGTCCCTGGAAATACTGACAAGCATAGATATAATGGATTTTGTGGATCAGCCGGAAGATGAAATTCCATTCTTCCGTGAAGGGGATAGTAAAATCCAGAGTGAACTATATGAGAATATTTATAAGTAACATAATATTACCTATTTCATCATATTTACTACTAATTACTGGGGGATAGTAATTAAAAAGATACAAATCAAAGGTGATGTAACTAAATTTGCTTGGAGGGAAGTTGGGAAAAAAAATTAGGAAAATGTGTCTCAATTTTCCCGGCCAGGACTAGAACCCTGTTTCATCCATCAATGAAAATAGACCACATAAGATTTTTTTCGTCCGCATGAATATCGAAGCAGTATAATATACATTATTTACCTTATTTCCTAGAATATTTATTATAATTTGTAATTTTGTTTAATATAAGATATTAAATATTTTATTATGTGAGTGTTTCGGGCAGATATCACACTGCTATATATTCTATTATTAGCTTGGGGATTTGTTTTTTAAGTTCAATCGATAATGTTTTTACCAAACTGAGATATCAACAACTCTCAGGCCCGACCCGGTGGCGTAGTTAGCTAACGCGCTAGTTTACTGTTTAGGTCGACAGACAAGAATGTGGAGATCGAGTTTCTAATCTCGCTCGGGTGAACCTGGGTAGTTGTTCCTAAGTGGTTTTACACTATTCCTCCACGTAAATGCGGGTTTCCTTCCTATATCTTCAACCTTTCCAATTCCTAACCCATTAGAGTAATTAGTACTTAGGCGTATTACCAAAACGGGTAGTAAGACGCGGTGCTAAAAAAAATCTACCCTCAACAATTGCTTTAAACACTCTTTCCTTGTCCTATTGATTTAAGATTGAATATATGAAGGTTACCTAAGAAACAGTGAAGTTTTCCTGGCACTCAAACATATTAATAAATTGTTAGTTCTGTGTGTGCTGGCTGGCCGTGAATGTCTGCGTATAGGTGACGTCAGACCTAGTGACTAGCCAGGCAGTTCTCCCCAGCCAAACACCTTGTGAGACAGGTATTATCTATCAAGTAGGGCAGAGGTGACCAACAAACAACACTAATGGCCCACAAAGTCGTTTTAATTTCCACTCTTAAGGTCACAGTAGATTAAATAAAAACAAATCTATTACATCAGTAAACTAATAGATCGGTTATTTTGGTCAACTTTGCTTGCTGCTAAAATTTTAATAGCTTGCTTCATCTCCTATTCCAATCTACAAATAGGCCTATTTTTTTACTGTCCACGATGGGGAAAGAGAGCATTAAATAATTTATATTATACTGCTTCAGGGTGACCTGGCGGTCTAGGGGTAAGGTCAGACTCCTGTGCTGGCGGCCGGGGTTCAAACCTCGGTCCCGGCACAGATTTATCTGATTACCAAACCCTTCCTTCACCTCTGACAAGACATCTTGTGAATGTGGGGAATGCCAGGCCTCCACCATGGTTCGGATTCCATGTTAAAATATAGGTCCTCCATTTCATCTCACAATCACCCTACCATTACACATTAGCGTAAGTGCGTATAACCCGAACGAGTAGTAAGACGCGGTGCTAATAATAATAATAATAATAATAATAATAATAATAATAATAATAATATACTGCTTCAGTATTCATGTGGACAAAAAAATTATTATATGGTCCATTTTTAGTGATGGATGAAACAGGGTTCTAGTCCTGGCCGGGAATATTGAGACACGTGCAAATGTGGTTGCATCACCTTTAATTTGTATCTTTTTAACCATAATCCCCCAGTAATTAGTAGTAAATATGGTTGAAATAGTTAATATTATGTTACTTATAAATATTCTCCTATAGTTCAATCTGGATTTTACCATCCCTTTAACGTAAGAACGGAATTTCATCATCCAGCTGATCCACAAAATCCATTATAGCTAGGCCTGTCAGTATTTACAGGGACTCGCAGCAAATCACCTGATTAAATCATGCTAAAACTTGCTTGGATAAATATTCTACAAAAAAAAACCTACATTTAAATCGGTTAAGTGGTTCCATAGATATATACAAATATCCGGCTGGCAATTCACCGGGACTCACACCAAACCGAGCGATTTTAATTACTATTCTAAAAAATGCCTGGATAAATACTCTACAGAAAAATCAAAACTACCCCACAGTAATTGTGTGGTTTCATAGATGAACCCAGATTTTTCAAACTGGGTTGTTTAGGTATTTCCCTTGAATACACAGTTTTCTGGAGTAATTGTTGCAGTACATTAGGTACCCTTCGTCAAGCCAGTAAGCTAACAAGCTTATTTTACATTATTCTACCATGGTATAGCTTATAAGATAGGGCGGGCCATAGTGTAAGACGTCAAGGTAATGATGCTAGCGTTCACGACAAACGGAGTGCACACAAGCGTAACATATTTAGTCATGTCATGCCTACCAACCGTAAAACCTTAACTAACAACCATAACATACATTTACATTTTAACTATTACTTTTGTTCTTGCACCACTCCTGCTCTGACGGTGTCTATAGAGCTTGACACTGATGTCATGACACAATTATATTGGCATGTGTTGTTTTCGAATGTAAACTGACACACTTGTTATAACTCACGGTAAAAAAAAACTTTATCGATGACGAGTAATTTTTAGTGATTAAAAGGGTTAAACTGTGGCAGACCATAAGTAGGTTTTAGTAAAATAAAATGAACAATTTTAATATATAAGTGAAAAATATTGTTAAATCTATTTAAATTGTATAACATTATATATATAATGAAATTTTGAAACAAACCGTTTTATCCCTGTGACTCCATGGTGTTGTGGTGTTTATTCTGTTTACAGATCTTAAAGTGTTATACAAAGGAGCGTGCCAACATAAAGATTGCCCTACATCTTGTACCAGAGAGTATAAGCCTGTATGTGCAAGAGATAGCACTTGTGAACCACTAACCTTCGACAACGAATGTCTTTTGAAAATGTTCAATTGCGAAAACAATAAAAGTGAGTAAAAGTTTATTCGATTCTTATAATAAAGTATAGTCATAAATAACGAGCGTTACAAAAAAAAAATTCAAAGAATATGGTAAAATATTATATTCAAATCTGTTTTACTTAGAGTATAATGTAGACTATTTTTAAATGTATTAATAGGTGAAATACACATTATATATAAAAAATAAAGCATTCTAAAAATGTTTGGAGAAAATTAATGTTGGTGTATGATTTGTTATCTGTTGACAGATCTTCAAGTCATATTTGATGGGGAATGTCACCAATGTGTCGAGTGAAGATAAGTGAATTCGCCTGATTGGAAGACATTTATATCAGAGGATGGAAACAGTGTTCTTAAGTCATATAAATGCATACCTAATCATACCGTTCCCTAATTGGGTAGGCTAGAAACTCTGAGTTTAGCTAAAAAAAAAAACTCCGAACTTAATCCATCCCCACTAATTTTCTACTCACGTCCCTATACCTGAATACTCCCAACAATATCCATACGCCGAGTCATACATTCTCCTTTCGAAAATAAGGGAACATGTTAAAATATGAGTGTTTGCTAATAGGCCAATATTAAAATGGTTATAAAATTAATTAATAATATCTGTTAAATTATGTAAAATTAATGTGAGATTTAAGTTTTAATAAATATGTTTATAATTAATTTACTAGTTAATGTTGATAATACTTGATCTAGTAGGTAAAACATAACTTGATCAACTGCTTTATATAACTTAAGAAATTCTGTACAGCTAAAATATTTGCAATCGAAATATTTATTTTTTATTTTTTAGAAACTTATATTACTAGAGTTTAATACAGCTTCAGGTGGTTTAGATAAAAACATTATTTTTTTTGGTAAGGTGAGATTTGAATTTGCAAAAACTATAAATGTTATTAAAAATTACAATGGAAATTTAAATTGTGTTTCGTTTATAAATATATAATTATTTATGTTACAGTATCCCTTTATTAAAATTGTATATATTATATATTTTTATTATTATTCATAAGGTTTAAAAGCAAGTTAATTTGTATCATAAACAAACAAAATATAAAACATAGTAAGAATCCAAAAAAAAAGATGCAGGAGAAATATGATACGAACACAAAACTAATTAAAGTAAACTAGACCAAATTTAAAATCGTACCAAAACTTAAAAAATAGAACTCAACATGAAAGATGCGAATGATGAGAAACTCTCTAAGAGTGGTTTCAAATTGCATTAAATATAAGGTGGCTTTTAGACAAAATATATAAATACCCCAATATTACGAAACAGATATTTCAATAAAACTTCAATGCAAACGAATAGGTAAATAACTGCTACACTGCATTAAATTTAGCCAATTGTAGATATTACACCAATTAGAAATCTTCTTGTCCAATAAAATAAATGGTACTACACAGTAACACAAACATTATTGTGTTGTGCATTAAGGTTTGAAAACACATTTTACAAAATACGTTTTCCACATAGAACATACACAACTTATTCAAAATGGTAGCAAACTCTGGAGATAAAATTGTCAAATTACTTTTAGCAAATTTCAAAATTCTCAAAAAATTTAAATATTTTACACTTGATTTTTTAATTTGTAAAAATAAAAATAAATTTATATTTATCACTCAAAACTATTACCTATTTTGAACTCAATCTTTCAGACTAACTTTGAATAATTTCAAATTTTCTATAATTGGTCAATAAAAACTATCCTCTAATATAATTTATTTTAGAACCAAAAATGAATTATTATTTACTATGAAAATAATCTCCCGATACCAGCTTTGGACAAAATGGGTGAATATGTTTAAAAATATATATCTTTTTACAATAATCAGTCATCAGTAATTTAATATATATGCTTTCCAAACCAATAAACATATTTTATTTATACTGTAAAACTTTGCAAATACCCATTTTGACCCAAGTCGTTAAAGCCATTTTCAAACTATCTCTAGTTTTTGAAAAATATTCACCAGTAATATTCACCCTCTAACGAACGTTTACAGAAAAAAAACTAACTTTATACTGTTATTTGTGAGGTAAAACACTCCCTGGATGACCAGTTTATGATGATAATTGTTTACCAATTCCAAGGTACTAGGGAATATATCACACCCAGGCTCCCCTGTGATTTCCCTCCCGTTGGCTCCACGAGGGGCCAAGTTACTGAGGAATATACCCCACCCAGGCTTCCCTGTGATTTCCCTCCCATTGGCTCTACGAGGGGCCAAGTTACTGAGGAATATACCTCACCCAGGCTTCCCTGTGATTTCCCTCCCATTTGCTCCACGAGGTGCCAAGGTACTGGGGAATATACCCCACCCAGGCTCCCCTGTGATTTCCCTCCCATTGGCTCCACGAGGGGCCAAGTTACTGAGGAATATACCTCACCCAGGCTCCCCTGTGATTTCCCTCCCATTGGCTCTACGAGGGGCCAAGTTACTGAGGAATATACCTCACCCAGGCTCCCCTGTGATTTCCCTCCCATTGGCTCTACGAGGGGCCAAGGTACTGGGGAATATACCTCACCCAGGCTTCCCTGTGATTTCCCTCCCATTGGCTCCACGAGGTGCCAAGTTACTGAGGAATATACACCACCCAGTCTCCCCTGTGATTTCTCTTCCATTGGCTCCACGAGGGGCCAAGTTACTGAGGAATATACCCCATCCAGGCTCCCCTGTGAGTTTCCTCCCATTTCCTCCAGGAGCTTCTAAGCTTCTCACGGAACAATAAGTACTAATGATATCATTAACAACCTTTGGGCTGTTTTGCCATTTCAATCTCTTTGTTAAGGCTACTAATATTTCAACATCTGAAGTCTTAGCAAATCAACTCCTCTCAAAATATCTCCATGTAATGTACCAATCTCTATGGTATATTAATTTTCATCAAATTGTATAAACTGATTTGAGTGCTTTCCATAATGAAAAGCTTTATCAATGTCAGAAAAAGTGTGCGGTTTGTCTTATTGAGAAATGTTATACATGGGGAAAACAGCATCTTTATCATGGCTATAAATCACCCATTGAGTTTTAAAGCGTTCCCGATTCTAGAATTTTGAAAAACAATTTTACGTTATTTGAGGCCAGAAATTTAAATTAGGATAGCTAGAATGTTTAAAGGTGGTGGTAAAAAAAAGCTGCATATGGATATTACCACTGATTTCAGGAAATCCCGGAAACTGGGCAGGATATTCTTAAGCACTCACTTTAAGTTGTATTTAGTTGTATCTACAGTATGATTCTCTGTCTTTGTACGTCACACTTTTTGCTGGATCACAGGTCCTTATTTCTTGAAATATACATGAAGAAGAAGCCATCATTTATCATTTAGCATCATAGAATAATCGCGTCACCTATAGATTATGTTTATAATATTTAATCTTCATATTACTGGCAGTTTCCCGCTTATTTTTTCGTAGAATGAGGTTAATTAGCTCCATAATGATCTGTATTTTAATTACTAGCATAGTTTTTATTTTCATATTTCTCTTCAAGGAGCTCGTTTTCCACTTTGTTTGTAATCAGCCTTTCTGATAAAGATATGTTAGTCTTTTATTTGTCAATTTTCAGGCTTATAAATCACTTTAAAAATTAATAACTTAATTTTATTGAAAATGTACCCTAAGACGCCATTTTAGCTCTTTCCCTCCACGCTAATGTGGCTATGTCACAGGTTTACCAGGGGGGTTATCTACATGAGAGATGGTGGTACACTTCTCTGAGGGTCGACCCCCTGTGGCTACACCAATTAACTGTGAAGTTAACCATTTTAGTGGCGTAGTTGTCTAACGCACTCAATTCGTGTCGAGATGGACCACCGAGGAAGGGGAGATCAAGGTTTGAATCTCGACTGGGTGAAGTGGGGGTGGAATTCCGCTATCTCACAACGAAAATGTGGGTTAACTTCTTCTAAATTCAACCTTCCCAAGTCCTAATCCATTATCGTAATTAGTACTTAAGCGTATAACCCTAGCGGTTGGTAAGACGCCGTGATAAATAATAGTATTAATAATATTTCATGTTCATATGTACCATAAGTTATTATTATTATTATTATTATTATTATTATTATTATTATTAGTACCGCGTCTTATTAACCCTTTCGGGCTATACGAACTTACGCTAATGTGAAATGGTAGGGTGATTGTGAGATGGAATGGAGTACATACAGTTTAAAGTGGAATCCAAACCACGGTGGAGGCCTGGAATTTCACACATTCACACGTCTTTTCAGAGGTGAAGGCATGGTTTTTGGAATCAGATAAATTTGTACCGGGACCAAGAATTGAACCCCGGGGCCTCAGCGCAAAAGACTGACACTCCACACCTAGACCGCTAGGTCACCCTGTTGTATAAATAATGTGTTCCAGATCACCAGATAATTACGTTTAAGTTTACATTTTAGAAACAGGTTTTGATAATAGCTATGGGAAGGTTGGGGTTTGATCCTACTGCAAGTTATTTTTAGGTAAATTCTCATAAATCATTTCCCCCTTCCAACTCTGGACAATTGAAATACATTCTTTTATTAAACTTAATTTTGTCAGCCTTACTTCCTTCTTGTGATTAATATTATATATGTAGAGCGATGGGAGCCTCTGTGAGTATTGTATACGGACATTATAAGTTTTAATGAATATTCAGTGTAAGCAAAGCTAATCCATGCCATAGTATTCAATTTAAAGGATATATTATGGATTTAGGGAATTTATATAGTAGGCTTTCCATTCTCCTTCCATGAAAATGTGGAAACACTTCCTCTACTTTAGGCCTGAGACCGTTAGAGTATTTCTGAAAATACAATTAATTTTTGTTTGACATGTTTATGACATTATATTTATTAAATTAATCTTGGTGCCCTCTCCCAACTACACAATTCTATATCATTAAATGTTTTAATATATGATTCAAGCTCCCCATGGTAATTTTATCGATGTTACATATTAATTTATGTAAAGTTATTATTATGTAAACAAAATAAAGTTGAGACCATATGTAAAAATAAAACTTCTTTGTTAATCATTTCTATTACCTCATATTCAGCAAAAATAACACTTTATTAGTGAATTGATTTTTATGCTATTCCAACAGGCAAAATATCTTGTCATGTAAAGGTTGTTTCACCTTTACAGTATTTTAATATCAAGGTATTAACGCCTTGGACTGTATTTTACCATAACAATAGTTACAATTAATGAATACAAATTAATATGCTAGATCTTGTGTGTGAATTTGCTATTTAACCCTCAAAACTCGCTCTTTTTTACTTTCCCCTTTGATATCATTCTACCGTCATAGCAGTTACAGTTTATAAATGAATGGGTTATATATATATATATATGTGTGTGTGTGTGTGTGTGAATTTGAATCCTTAGCTTAAATAAAATTTAGCTGCATTTATAAACGCTATCCAAAAAGTAAAAATGTTATCAATAATAAAATTATAATTGTTTATTCTTTCTTCTCATTTTAATATCTATATTATACAAATCAATCTTTAATGTTTTAATATTATTTGGTTTTGTTTGATATTCCCGCCAGTTGGAGGACATTCTTGTAAGGTTTTCCTACGCCAAATTCTGGTAAAAATTCTATTTGGTCTAATTATATTAAATCAAAACTCTGGTCGATCAGTTTTAACTTATTTTTTATTTCGCATTATTTTTCTCACTCGAAAATTTGGGTGCACTCATCCCATTGGAAGGAAACATTTGATGGTATGACCGTTCTAACAGTCATTAGCTGTGCTAGCCCTTTGATAGTTATCGAGCTTCCCTATTCCTAAACCATTAGCGTATCTAGTACTAAGGCGTATAACCCGGACGGGTAGTAAGACGTGATACTAAATATATAAATATAAGAACTTGAGGGATGTAAATAGTCTCCTATAATCTCTCTTTGGATTTTAAGTAGATATTATTCCTTGATGGTCCAGTTATTCATAAAACAGATGAATAAAATATCGAATTGTAAGAGTAGAACTGCAGCTCGCGTGATTTAATACGTCACTCTCACAATAGATGAAATTTATTTTAAATGTCAGGGGTGAAACCCGCAGTCTCCTCAAATATATGTAAGCCATGATTCCGCTTTAAAGATTTTAGTTTTTGATGTTATATTTTCTACATAAAAAACAACAGTTCATAAACACAAAAATATCAATTTTAATTTATTTACATGATTTATAAAATAGGCCATATGATTAACCAACAGATTCTATGTATGAACATTTCTCGTGTTTTCTAAAATTGGGGCCCCCTTTTAACCACAGTTCTATTTGTTCAACTAATACATTAAAATGACTGGGAATTTGTTTTATAAAAAAAATATTTACCTGTATCGAAGGTAATATGGTCTAAGGCGTCATTTTCGTGTTATTCTACACTGTTGATGTTAGGGTGATCAGCCTTTGATTCCCGTTCTGGTGTACTGAGATTGATTCTCCTAAATAGTTTTCTACTCTCATTCCAAATATATGTAGGTACACATTCTACCTGGTCTAATATTATCAGAAAAAAATCTGGGTACCAGTTTTAACCGATAAAATCCATTTTAATTTTGCCCTATTTTTAACTCTAGCTAACTATACTTAACCACTGGAAGGAATCATTTTATTTGACGCCCGTTCTAATAGACACTAGTGGTTCTAGCCCCACGAAAGATATCGAGGTTCGAATCCCTGTGGGCACGCAGTATAATGTCATGCTCATCAAATTGTGGT
>CABFOW010006473.1:0-31746 GCA_902141385.1 Timema californicum | reverse complement strand
ATGCCCCCGAAACATCTGGGGCTAGCCTATTCAGCTCCACCCTTACTTGGAGGTCCCGATGAGAGGAGATTTAACCTACCGCGAGTGAAGTTAGCCGAGGACAAATTAAAGGTAATTTAGAATAATTTCGACAAAAATGACGTGGTGTTTTAAGTACCAATAATAACTTTATTTAGATGGGGGAAAATCGGAAGAGGTGAAAGGAGAAAAAACTTACACTTTCTAGAATTGAGGGCTTTTAAAATATATTTCAATAAGAGACTAAAGAGGAGCGTAGAGGTGTGGGACTCATTTAACCACTCATCACCGTATTTCCCCAACTCCTGGGCCTAAAAACTTTTTTTGCTTAGCAGGAAGGTAGTGGGATTTTCCCATTTAACCAAAAAAATATAAAACTGGGAAATATCAATATGCGGTTCCGGAACTTATTAGACCAGGTAGAAAATTAAATTTTTGTAAACAGATAGGTAAAGAGACAACTGCAAATAACAAAATAAATCTTAAAATTTGAGTTAGTTTGAGAAATGATTTGGTAAACACCTTTAATCACCTTTGGAAATTAGCATGCAGAAAGTAAACGAGCTGTTTATCACCTAGGACTGTGGTCGTAAGCGAAGTGGCTATCCAATGACTGTTAATAATTCCTAGTTGCAATTAATCGTTTCTGTCACCGTACATGATATATTTTAAAATACATTATAAAACATGTCAGTAAGAAATAAGTTATCCTCCTACCCCGGTTTCACTCAATTGTACTGACATAAGCGCAATTCATCAAATAATTCTGGAGAAGCTACTGCCCCACCTAGTAGGGGAGCATATGTGGTCCCATGGTGGAATTCTGGAGAAGCTACTGCCCCACCTAGTAGGGGAGCATATGTGGTCCCATAGTGGAATTCTGGAGAAGCTACTGCCCCACCTAGTAGGGGAGCATATGTGGTCCCATAGTGGAATTCTGGAGAAGCTACTGCCCCACCTAGTAGGGGAGCATATGTGGTCCCATAGTGGAATTCTGGAGAAGCTACTGCCCCACCTAGTAGGGGAGCATATGTGGTCCCATGGTGGAATTAGTGATGGAAAGGTGAGAGTGTGATATTTCATCAGAAACTATCTGTAGATTAATAATTGTTATGGTGTCACTCTTTGGTGTGTGGCATGCATTACGTCATAAATATTGCCACCAATGAGATTTAGAAAATCTACATTGTATCAGTTATCTAGCAACCGATTTTCTTTTTTAAGGACTCATATTAAAAGTAATTAAAATGTCTACGAAAAAGGTTCTTAAAGTATTAACTCTAAAGTAAACATTATTTGAGATAATTATATAAATATGGTTTTGAAACTCAATAATTGTACTTACTATACAATATTTGTACATTGAGAGTACTGTGCACCAAATCATCATGAATAAAAATGTTCGGCGTGCCAAAGAAGCTCACAAACGTACTCTCCTTGTACTGTTGCAGGTTTTCTTAATTTAGTATCAATGTGTGAACATTCTGAAGAAGGTTCAAGAGCTATAAAACAGAAGAATTGATGGCATTGATATTCTGGATCTGTTATAAATTATTCAAAAGTATCAGAAAAAATGAAGGAATTTGACAAAATTCATGAGCAGTCAAATCCAACATTTAAAATTATGTGTGGATACATGACAATGGTTGAATGTTCATTGCAACTAATGAGGTCAGTAAGAAGTGGTTATTGGGAAATACACATGTTGTCAGTGAAATCTATCTTGGGTAATATTTTGCCCTAGATTTCCATAATTACTCTGGCATGATGGCATATTATCTTGCAGAAATGAATGCTTGTAAAGAGACATGTCCTAAAATATGAGACGAGTTTAAAAGAGGAAATCGGGTCGTTATAAAAACTAACAATACATTATGTATTCTGAAAATTGAAAAATGACACCTGGACACGGGAATCGAACCCGGGATCTTCGGCTTAGTATGCCAATGCTCTTACCACTGAGCTATCCAGGATTCATCCCGTGCCCACGGTCATTCTTCACTTATAGTTTAAGGCAGATTCTAAGATGGACGTGCGGAAGTCGTCAGCTTATAAACATGTGATTATATAAGATCACAGCCATCAGACAACGCAGCCATTTGCGACTTGGTAGTTGGCATTTTTGCAGCCATTAGACAATTATATATATAATTGTACAGGATTGCACATGTTAATGAAACAAATAGCCGAAACTATTGTTAATGCATTTTAGTGAGGATAACACCACTTAGATATCATATTCTGAAAATTGAAAAATGACACCTGGACATGGGAATCTAACTTGGAACCTTCGACTTAGTATGCCAATGCTCTTACCACTGAGCTATCCAGGATTCGTCCCGTGCACATGGTCATTCTTCACTCATAGTTCAAGTCAGAGTCTAAGATGGACGTGTGGAAGTCGTAATGGCTGCAAAAATGCCAACTACCGAGTCGCAAATTGCTGAGTTGTCTGATGGCTGTGATCTTATATAATCACATGTTTATAAGCTGACGACTTCCGCACGTCCATCTTAGAATCTGCTTTAAGCTATGAGTGAAGAATGACCATGGGCATGGGACGAATCCTGGATAGCTCAGTGGTAAGAGCATTGGCGTACTATGCCAAAGGTCCCAAGTTCGATTCCCGTGTCCAGGTGTCATTTTTCAATTATCAGAATATGATATCTAAGTGGTGTTATCCTCACTAAAATGCATTAACAATAGTTTCGGCTATTTGTTTCATTAATACATTATATGCTTTTGGAGCTGATTAAGCTTTTGGACAAGAAAACAGAGCTTTGAATGTTACTGGTAGTTTAGAAGGCATCACTCAAAACCTCAGAGCACTTGCATGATATTTTCTAACAACACAAGAACGTCATCGTATATCTTATGAGACATCAAACATGGCAGGGATTGTAGAACAGACACCATCACATAAACATAATGATGTCTCTAAGCAAGCAAAACAAGTGAGG
Source organism: Timema californicum (assembly GCA_902141385.1). Lineage (NCBI taxonomy): Eukaryota > Metazoa > Arthropoda > Insecta > Phasmatodea > Timematidae > Timema > Timema californicum. The sequence continues at coordinate 28,768 of CABFOW010006473.1, read as the reverse complement.
ATATTGCAATAAACAAATTATGTACTGAGCTTAAACGAGTGAGAAATCCTTTTTCGTATGAAGGTCCTGAATTTTTTAATCTTGCAAACAGGGCTGTTTTTTCAGAATGCATCAAAAGAGTAAAACTCTACGGATTTTTTCCAGATATAATAATGCTGTGATAATATTTAGGTTGTCTATAGCTCCGTGATCGAGCGCCTATCATCACTGTACGGAATATATACCGTTTAGCAAGCTGTTAATTTCTCTGTGGTCGAGAACTAATAAATCGGTATATTTAATCAAATTAAAGAAAGAAAACTATTGATGGCTGTTGATTCGTACACAGTTTATTCAAATAACATCTGTTACTTACTTATACATAATCCAATTAAATGCTATATATCAATGCACACTTGTGATAATAACGTAAATTATTGTATTCGGTGTTAGACTGTGACTGCGAGAGCCAGTGCTAGTACATTTGTGAGTCCCTGACTGCGTTGCTTGTGCGTGGGTGTATTTGTGCCAGTACTTGTGCTGGTTTCGAATGCCTTAAACATACGCACAAGCGGCTTATGTATGACATACCCCTAGCCTCTTGCTCCCCTCGTCAACAGTGTAAAAACTAACTAATAGAAAGAGTCCTGGTGACAGGTGTTGTGAAGGCTAGCTTCTTATTGGTATAGGGAATTGGCATATTTTGCCAATTACCGCGGAGTTGTTCTTTTAACAGGAAATATTATATAAAAATAAATTTTAGTGGTGTAATCCTTTTAACACTATTTCTGAAAAGCGCGTGTTTCTTTATGGATGAATCATAAAAGGATACTCTACATATGTTAATTTAAAGAAAAATTACCTTCATACATGACTTTTTACATAGTTTAGAGTGATCCAAACCAATATAATTCCAAGAGATGTCAGTCAGATTCATTCTCTTGGTAATACACCGTATGATGAATTCAAAACACAAAGACTCTTATCTGAAACCAACTAGACAACACGACATCAACAAGTTGTGCCAAGCCATGCAGTCACACCCCTCTCACTGAAAAACTTTGGGATTCATAATATATCAGCTCAAGAATAACAATTAAAAATTTTGATTTGAAAATATTGTGTTAAGGTTTCCTTTTCTCTTTATTTTTTAAAGAATTTGTTAATAAAATGTATAAAAATTTTCAACTGAATTTTTACAGTAAAATTATGATTTTTTAACTGATCATAACGATTCTCAGTAAGAGATCATGTTAAGGCTATAACAGTAGGGCTCCCTCTACATAGTTTCGCCACATTTAAAATATTTTGATTACAAATATTTTTCCCGATAGATTAAATAGATCAATAACTTACCACGTGGTCATATTTTTTTAAGGTATCAGTCAAATGAGGTTACATAGTATCTTGCAACAGAAATGACTACTAGAGGCAAAAGTGGCTCATGGATTGGCATTCATGGGTTAGTTGGGGAGCATATGTAGAAAAACCATGCTCCGTGGTAGAGCTTTTTTATGGAAGGATGAGAGGGTGATTTTTTCATCAGAAACTATCTGTAGATGAATAATTTTCATGTTGTCACTCTTTTGTTTGTGGCGTATAACATTTATGACGTCATCAAGATTACCACCACTATGATTCAGAAAATCTACATTATCTCAGTTATGTAGCAACCGATTTTCTTTTCTAATAGCTCATATTATAGATAGTTAAAATTTCTACGAAAAAGGATCTTAAATAATTCACTCTAAAGTAAACATTACTTGAGATATTTACATGGATATGGTTTTGAAGCTCAATAATATTGTACTTTTTTGTATTTAATGAAAAAAATTATAATCATTTCATATCATTTTTCCTAAAGTAAATAGTTTTAATTTGATTTAAAATTGAGTAAAAATGAAATTATAATTATAAATAATTAAAAACAGATATACATCATTAAAATTAATAATCCTCTAAATGTGATCAATGTTTCTATTGTTGCTATCATCGTCCTTGTTATAATCTGTCTCTTCTGATAATATATGTGAATCATTGTCACATTGTTTGTGTCTACTTCCACATTCACACATATCAGTACACGGTAGGCTGCTTACAGAACATTTACATGGTGGATGACATCTACTCTTTACACAAGAGCATCTTATCAACTTGAAAATTGAGTCCGAAGCACATGGAATTTCACTGAGAACAGGAGCTACTTGCCCATTTTACATGGTCCATCAATGTCCAATAGGGGATGGAATTATTGGCTCAGGATTTCTATCTAGGTTCCAGATCATCACTTGGTAGTTGATCTTCTTCATTTCAGGTGTAAAAGCACTTCTTTTTGATGGTAACCGTTTCTAGCTCATCTGTTTCTTTGAAAACATAGACCAACGCAACTATTGTCTTTTATTAAGGTTTGTTCTGATCTGGTAGATTTGGAAAATAAGTTCTTCTAGTACTGCCAATACTTGATCAGGAAGGGTGACTATGGTTCCTATTGAGCAAAGAGCCAACATCGTTGCAATGAATGCTTTTCAGTATGAAAGTCTACCTTTCACTGACAAAGTTCCTGTGGAATCATATTTAGACAAGGCATGAAAAGCTGGCAGTGCAGAAACCTTCAATGGGCCTAGTGAAGTGTATAAATCTGCAATCAATATAAATTGGGAGTGGGTACAAAGTAAGATGCGGTTGAATTTTTTGATATCTGGCTATACTAAGAATCAAAATATCGGTGTCTTGTGCGAATATATTAATTTTGTTGCTCCTCTTTCTGCAGAATTGATGGTATGAAGAATTATCTTTGTATCTACCTCTGCTTGTGTACTCTGAAAATGGTCTAAATAACCACCTCAGGAGGTAATTTCTGAATGCCATGCAACTACAAAGTCTTTCTTCGTTAATTGTGCATGACAAATAACTTTTTGATCCAGTATGCAGTTAGTTCATATTTGGTACACAAATCTGAAAGCAGTTTGGGCACTGTAACGTTGACTATAGTGTGCTATTGGTAATTTTATAGCAGATAGACACAATTCCCTGGTTTCTCTTTTGCCTTGTCATACATACTCTTTATGGAGTGTTGTTTGTATGTTTCGAACACAAGGTGAGCTAAATTCTAGACCCAATACTTTGTTCATATCTTATTATTAAATGATTCAGCCAAATGTTTGCATGTTTGAATGTCTTTATCCGTGTATAATTCTTGCAGTTCTGCTATTACATCAATAGCTGCCACAGAAAATGTACTTTTATCGGGAGTATTAATAACATCTTACTTTAAAGTGGTTTGGCTTTGATTTGAACTGCTGCTTTGTGGTGTGAGTGGAATTTATTTCAAAATATCTATCAATTTACTATTTTGAGAACATATATGCATAGTTCCATCATAATTGAAAAGTTTTCTTGGTAAAGTCGAAACATCATAGACACCTATTGTTTCACTAAGATCTATGTCACATTGTTATCTGCTTACAACAAGCAGCCGAGTAAAGAGTGGTCTGTCTGATTTTAAATCCTTAACGATGCCAGCCTTTTTTATTCTAATTGTTCTTTTGGCACCTGAAAACAAATTTAATTTATTTACGTTGTTATCTTCTTACAACAAGCAGCCGAGCAAAGAGTGGTTTATCTGGTTTTTAATCCTTAACAATGCCAGCATCTTTTATTTTAATTGTTCTTTTGGCACCTGAAAACAAATTTAATTTATTCCCATTTATTGGTTCCCATAAATTTATAGTCTTCCATTGTAGTAAAAGGATTTCGTATTCAGAACTCTCTTTCTAAATTCTCAAGAACATATTTGCCAAAGTCTTCGATAAAACCCAGAGAATCGTCTTTTACGTCTTTGACAACAGAGTCATGAAGCTAAAGTTCATTTTCTTCTGCGAAATTTTCAAAGGACGGAAAGAATGACCACAGTCCTTTCACAACTTATTTTGCTGCAAATTGAAGTGTATTTGTTAAAACATTTATTTTGTCAAGAATCATGAAGGGTTTTATGTGTTTACCCTGCAGATCTTTATTTAGCTCATTCAGTTCCTGAAATACATCAACCATGAAATCTAGCCTGCATAGCCACTGCTTATTTGTAAATATGTCACTAAATTCACACTTGCTATCAGAGAGGAAAACTTGAACTTCTTGTTTCATTTCATACAAACGAGCAAGACGATTTCCTTTGTAAAGCCACCTTACCTCACTGTATAAAAGAAGATTACTATGATTACTACCCATTTCTTCACATAATATTGCAAATAATCTGGATTTGCCTGATTTTGATTTTATGAAATTAACGGTCTTTACTGCTTCTGTAAATACTATTTTCATATCATTTGGATATTTCCTGGCAACTAAAGCCTCCCTGTGAAGATTACAGGGGTCAAATTTTGCCTGTGGGGTGGCCTTCTTGATTTGGGAAACCACACCAATATGCTTTACAGTCATAGCTCATGCACCATCAGTGAAAATTCCAACGAACTTATCCCAGTCTACAACATCTTAAGTTACAAAGCCATCAATAGTGTCAAATATCTCCTTGCCATTGTCCGACCTGGAAGCGCTTTGCAGAACAAAATTTGTTCTGCCACAGTGGGAGTAGAAACAATATGTCTAACAAATACTTGTAGCTGCGCCATATTTTTTCAATCTGTACTCTCGTCCAGATGTACAACAAAGTATTTTGTAGACTTCAGTTTGTTGATGAGTTGTTTCTCCAACTCATTAACTATATTTGAAATCCTATAAGACATAGTATCATAATATAAAGAGATAACATCCAACAGATTTGCTTGTTTTTCACCAATAACACTTGACACCATGTATTTGGCAGCAGGCAGTAAATACGACCCGCCATCACTGTGGGGTTTTCCAGCACTTCCTATTACTAAACTGATTTTTAATGATGCTTTAAGGCTCTTCATATTCAGAGATGAAAAGGAGACAATTTATTGTCTACCAGATTTCATTACAGCTCCCTTACTCTTAAAAAAGTCAAGTGACTTACTTTTAGGTACTCATGTTTCGTATTAAAATGCATTTTTTAATAAATATGGCTTCATTGAATTGTTGGAAAGGGTCACATAGAGGTATAAATTCTAACTCACTTCCTGTTAAAGAAAATCCTAAAGAAAAGTATTCAGGATCATTCTTTCTTAATTGAAGCAAAGATTTCTTCTGATGCGTAGGACTAATCGAAGAAGACTCAGCTTCAGTTGGCTCAACAACATCTTTACAAACATCATATTCACCGGAGGTAGCCTCACTTTCGAATTCGAGTCTTCTCCTTTTAAGAAACCAGGTGGCTTAGTTAGCCCCGTATCCATCTTGACTGATACGAGAAAAAGTTTTAAAAAAACTTCATGCCCTTCCTTTTCTAAAATGTATATATGAAAAATAAAATAATTCTACTTAAACTCGTGCAACTCTATTCTCTACACGTGTAACGGTCAAGTGATGCAAAATCAATTGGCAATAAAGACACTTAAATGAAACAGAAACAGGTCGTATATATATATATATATATATATATCGAGCGTGGATCCAGGGGTTGTTGTCAGGGGGAAGGTGGGTGAATGGTTTTCAGGCTCCCCAATGGTAATCGTTGAGTGAGAAAGAGTATGTCACCAAGTCATGACTATTCATGAAAGATGCTCAAATTAGATATTCTATAAATAACAAGATAGCAACTGCTAATGTAGAAGGTGTCAAGTAGAGGGTTGAAAATTCTTAAAGGTCGGTCTTCATCTGAGAGAAAACACGGGAAAAATAGGTGTGGAAATAACCAGATAACGGTAACTGCCAAAAATTAGGGTTTTCCATAAGTCCCTTTTCATTTTGTCAATTTTTCTTTAGAGATGCTCGCGTACGCCCTGAAATGTGCCCGCGTATCCCTGAAGGTACGCGTACCCTGGTTTCAGAACCACTGGACTAACACATATTCTAGTATTTATTTTATGTTGGACAAAGCGTAGATTGACACTTAAAACATTTAAAAGGTGTTAAAAACAAGTCTGTCCTACAACTTTTGTATTTATAAAAGTTGAATTTCGATCTTGAATTTCAATTAATTCTGTTACATGACTTGCTTTAAATAAGCCTAATCCTACATTAGGGGATTGATGTGAATAATACTCAGTATTAACCTTTTGAAAACAATATCTATGCCTATTGCGATACTGTAAGTTTACTATCAAAATAGTATATAATCGAAGAGTTTCAAAATTTAGCCACATACAACGCCTGATGCATTTTCACTAGCGCCATCAACGTCTAAATACGCTTCCTATAGTTTAGTTATTTTGTAACTAAGAGGTCACATTTAAATATTGTAATTTCACACATTTCACTAGTTTAAGATTTTAGTTTGCTAAGCTATATTAAAATCAGAATTAATAAGTTGAATTACATTAATTATTCATATTAAACTTCATATACAATTTCACTGTTACAGCTCAGGGTGTACCTAACTAACTATCTAATTGAAATCATTTCCTTCATTAGAACAAAATATTATGCTCCCTGCTACATTTTCTTAAAATGCTTTTTAAAATGTTAATCTCCTAGATATAGAGTTCGCCTTTCTATACCATTGTTTTCAAGCTCATTATATACATTATATTTTAGGTTTTACATTGTAGATGTTAAAAGTGTATATTTATTTTAGCCACTTAAGTTACTACTTAACGTGACATAGGTATGTAATGTCAAATTTATTTTTAATATGATTTGATTAATATAATTAATGAATACAGCTTATATGTGTCATGAAACCTTAAGAATATGACTGGTTTGAAATATTTATCAAACAAATAATATCAGTATAATTTAACTCTTTAAGAAATACGAATCAAGAAAACATTATACTCACCATTGTATTTTGGCTAGATATAACTAACTAGGCAAATAAAATAAAACACAAACTTCTTTAGTATTAAAATCGTTTGAAATATAATTTTAGAAATTCGTCCTTTACAAATAATCAAGTAAAAATAATATAATATCTAAGGTATATATTCCACAAACTTATAAACATGTCCAAAACTTAACGGTAGGCCTACTGACAATGAGTTTGAAAAATGAATTATGATTATCTAAAATGACTAAGCTATCATATATAGGTAACAATATAAATTATGTTAAATAGTTTATAATGAAATAATAATCAAGTGAATATATTGATATTTAACTCCAAAATTTTATTTTTGTTCTGCCAAAATCAATAAAGAAAAGATTCGTAAAAATATAAGTGCTTGAGATTTAACTATAGAAAATGGTCAAATATCAACAACTAGCTGATCGAAGGATGTTTGTCACAATCCTTCCAAAAATGTACCCGCTTAAATCAACCAAGACAGAACGTTTGGACTAAGGATAAACCCCATTTGCCTACCTAGCTTAACATAGCCTTTGACGGTAACAGCTTTTAGGAGTGAATTGCCACAATAAATGTGAACACAACACTTACGATTATTATAGTTCCCCATTACTTAGGTTGCCGTACTTTCTGAGTTCGAAACCATCCTTGACCATGCTCACCTTAAATTGTTGTAAACTTTCACATCTATCATTATCAAGATCATTATCACCAAGTCTTACTACCCGTTCGGGTTATACGCTCTTACGCTATGTGAAAATGGTAGGGTGATTGTGAGATGAAATGGAGGACCTACAGTTTAACATGGGATCCGAATCATCGTGGAGGCTTGGTATTCCGCACATTTAGAAGTTGTGATTAATACACATCTTGTCAGAGGTGAAAGAAGGGTTTGGTAATCAGATAAATCTGTGCCGGGACCGAGGATTGAACCCTAGACCTCAAGCACAGAAGTCTGACACCTTACCCCTAGACCACCGGGTCCCCTTCACATCTATCGCCAAAGAAGATTGAACAGATGCCTACTGGCTTTATAAACTTGATTCAGAAGTAGACCAACACACAAAGTAGACCTAATTATCAGGTGTTTTCACAAACACTTCAAACGTTCTATGACCAATCTGATACAAACGAGCCATGTATTTCAGCTGGGATATCCCTTTATTGTGCCAAATGTCCTTTGACAAATCTGGTCCAAACGAGCCGTATATTTCAGCTAAGACATCCCATGATTGTGCCAAACGCTCTATGACTAATATGATTCAAAAGAGCCGTATATTTCAGCTAAGACATCCCATGATTGTGCCAAACGTCCTATGACCAATCTGGTCCAAACGAGCCGTGTAACTCAGCTGGGATATCCCTTGATTGCACCAAAATTCATGTACTGAACAAGCTGGTTATCAATGCAATGTTCAGAAAGAAAGTGTGAGACTCGTTTTAGGAATTTAGGAAATAAATTAAACTAACAAGAACAAATTAACTGTTAAAGATATATATTCAACCAACAAATCATGCTGGATGCTTCTATTATCATCCACAAAATAGAAAACTACCAATATAATTCATTTATCGTTGATTTGTTACAAGCTCAGATTCATTGTTCTTACTTGTTTGGTTTTTAAAAAAAGGATGCGGGAGATATCTTCATAATTGTATCAACAGAATATAGTTGAGAAACAATTTTGAATTTTTTTTAATTATTGTATTATATTTAAGGGTGGTATCAAGCACGTATCCGGGCTGGCAGGTGGGCTCGTGGGGCTGAAGCCCATCCTCCCAGAATCTAAACAAAAATTAAGAATTATTATAAAAATATATTAGTAGTAAGTTCCTACTTAAAAATATAATAGTAATTAATTTCACTTTCACTTTATTAACCGGACTAAACATCGTGAATAATAAGATATAATATACTCAGGTATTCCTCCACGCACGGAAAAGAAAATATATCAAAATTTCGTAAAAAAATATTTATTACAGTTGACCCATGCTTGCATCCACTAACAATTAATATACTTTTTATGACTTTTGTAATAAAAAATGTACTAGTTTTTATAAGAATGTATGTAAAATTAGTATATTTTCTATCAATAGTCATTACCAATTAGATCAATTATTACTAAACGCAGCAATGGGTCTAATTCAATATATTTTTGTACACAATTTTGATATATTTTTCTCTCCGTGCAGGTCACATTCATCCGCATCCCTCTCCCCACAGTTAAGTCTTGAGATAACCGCCGTTGTCAGATAATACTTGAAGAATTAAGACCCTCCTCTCAACCCCAAAAAATAAAATAAAACCCTTGATACGGGCTTGGGTGGTATGCAATAACGAACCTGAGCGCAATTTGAGTACTAACGTAGTGTTAGTGTTCACTATCGGACGTCATTTCTTAGATGACAACGCCTTTTACTTGCGAGAAAATAGATAGGTCACTAACACAAAACCATTCTAACACTACACTAGCTTTCAAGTAACACACAGCCTCGTTCTTGCATACTATCCAATGTGTATGTTGTGAGAACATTATCGTGTTTTGTGTTACAGTATTAGCCATCAATGTTGTTTCACTACCTACCTTTATTTAATTTTTTTTCAACAGAGTACATTATGACGTCAAACAACATTGTTGATCTCCCAAATGAAATGTTGTTGAAAATATTTATGTACCTTCCTCAAGAAGACTTGGAAAGTAGAATTCAGGATGTAAATCCTCTTTGGAGTCTGCTTGCTAAGGATGTTTTAAAAACATTAATCAAATTCACCTATTCTCCCGGATTCGATATTACCGATCAAGAAATTGTAGAATACTTGAGGAAGTTTCCAAAAGTAAAAGCATTTCATACAATGAAATTCTGTGATAAAGACATGGTATTTTCTGCATTGATTAAGTATTGTAAAGATCTTCGGAGTTTACATGCTCATTTCGTTTCAAATTTAAGTGTGAAACAATTTGATAAATTAATTACACGTTTTCCAAACCTTGAGTCTTTTAAGATGCAATATCCACGCAGAAGGGAAATTTTCGTAAGAATAGCAAGATTTCACAACTTGAGGGACCTATGTATCACAGGAAAAGGGTTATATCAAACACCGGGTTGGTTTAGACTCATTGTAGATGGGTGCATTGCCTTAGAACACTTGAGATTCCAGTATATTCCACATAATGACCTTATTTATGTACTTGAGAAGATGAAAAACCGGTTAAAATCCTTGCATTTTGGCTACCAGTACAGTTCAACACAAATAATTGAACTTTTGGGAGAGTTTACCAAATTAGAAGAACTTAACTTTCATGACTCTAATGGAAAGTCCTTAAACCTACAACCACTCTCAAAGCTAAATAAACTAAAGACCATAGGTTTTAGATGTTACTCATCAAAGTCTACTAAGAATTCTGAAAATTTCTTTAGTTTAATTTTAAAGAACAACTACTTTCCAAATCTTGAAAACTTGATTTTGATGTTTTTAAACCAATTATATGACAGTGTAAATTTGCAAAATATATTTGAAAAATATTCTGGATTGAAATGCTTACAAATTCTTCTTCGACATCCCCCTGGTATAGGGAAGGAACTGAGGAACATTTCCAAAATGTCAAATCTTCAAGAGCTTTCTATAACTGGAAGCAAGGATCTGCAAGATGATGACGTGAAATATATCTCTCGATGCCGGGAATTGCGATCATTGGATCTAAGTTCGAGCTTTATGTTGACCGACACAGTATTTGAGTATCTAACTATGTTGAGTAATTTGAGATCATTAAACCTTTCAAGCTGTGAGTTTACTGGTAGTAGCCTCCATCTGCTTCCTTCAAAGCTCAAAAGTCTTGTAGTTCTTAATGTCCTTCAGTGTAGAAATTTGAAAAAACAATATTTAATTGAATGTACTCTAAAAATGCAGAGTCTTCTAGTAGAGAGCCAATATAATTGATTTAGTATTTGAATTAAAATTCAAAATTCATGTCGATTAAAAATAATTAAGACAGAGTAGTTACACACACAGGTTTAATTAAGTTTTTTCTGTAGAAAATTTTGTATTCGAGATATTCTTTTGTAATAACAATTTATTTATAAATTATTTACATTTTCTATAGATTAAAATACATATACTTCTTAAAGTTTTACTTTGAATTTTTTTATTCTTAAAATAAAATTGATTTAATATTATAATTAATTTTATACCAACGGCAAAAAGGTAAAAATGTTTCCCATGAGGTATACTATGCGTATAAATATATTAAGAAATGTTGTTGAAAATATTATTGTACATTGTACTCTCTGTTTACCCTGAAAGGTAGAAGTTTTACTTTGATGGATTACATTATGGCCCCCATCTTATAAGCCATACCATACCCCTTACAGGGAAAACGCAAAATGCCTACCTCGAGATAACTTGAAGGGTAGAGATAAACACTGGAGACTAAATATTATTCATTCACGAGCTAAGTTTACCTATATGACAGCTCGAAATGTTACTAGAAGTAATCCCTAATATATCACTACGCCAACAGCTGACATCTATCACTTTGGATGACTAATGAAAACAGTTGGTAATATACTAATGTGATAGTTAACCACAGTAATTTGGGCCAATAGTATTTATATATTTATTTAAGGTCGGACACAAAGTTTATTTATAGTTTTATTCCCTTTGAAAAATATATTACCACCACTTTCACAAAAATTTCTAACGAATATTGCTTCAAGATGGCGACTGACGAATTAAAACCATATGATTGAACATAACGGTAAACAAGTTTTTTACAATGATGCAGACACGCAGTTGATTAAAATATTTATTCAGTTAAATATTTCAAAATACAATAAAATAATCATAAAATAATTTATTGTGTGTAAAAAAAATTACAAGAATTTTCTATTTTCCAAGTAAATACGATGCCTGTATGAAAAGGTATTGATATGTGTACTATGTTACACAAAATCAGTAACGTTTCAAAACGAAAAATAAGTACTTTTAACTATGTTAAAAATATTGTTTCGTGTTGTATAAAATGAAATTATTCAAAAAAATTAAATAGTATGAGAAAACTTTAGTTTACGTTATTTTAAATGTAACGTATAACAGATAATTAAAGATCTTTACATTTATAACAAAACTGTGATTTTTACAAGTGTTGGCAACCCAAAACCTAAACATATGATTTTCGAACTGTCATCCAGGTAAAAACCTATCGTGAATGGAATATATGTTTGACAGAATGTAGCTGCCTGTAAAAGTAACTATCAGGTTGAAGCTGCAGTTTATTTCAAAAGATCTACAGGCATTTTTATAAGAAATTACTTAGGCAAAATATTGTTATTTCTGCTCCATATCATCTAAAGTTGGCCGAACAAACCGAAATAGTTCTATAACATTTAAGACAAGTATTTCTTAATGCATATAATAAAGAGTGAAGGCGTTAGAGCTGTTCCCATTTATTTTTGTTGAGGGGTGGCTGGGGGTCAAGGTTCATATCCGTTTTAGTTAATAGGAAAGTCCTCCAAAAGTAAAGCTAAAGAAACATTATTTTTTCGAGTTTTTCTTGAAGTATGAGTAATTTAAAGCTTGTGTCCTTGTGACGCTCACACAGAGGTCAGGAAGCGGGCCCCAAAAATAATAACCATGAGGTCACAAGAGGAACATTTTTTATTTTGATAAATTACAACGATGAAATGAATTATGAGTACATAAATGGCTTAACCAGCCTTCGCTTAGTCTGTCAAGGTGCAGACTAAGCCGTCATTACATACAATATATTAATTGTCCTACAAGAACGTAGAGTGATAGTTTGAAATGAACATTTAAATTTGGCGCCTAAGTTCGCGCTAACTTTAACAAAAAACTTGTAAAACATAACCTCGCAACTATAAAAAATATTATAATTAGTTAGTTTAAATATTATAAGTTGAAGTCCCAACCGTGACCGTTGGAGACCTATCCTAAATTACTAAATAGCCTAAACTAATAACAATGCTCGAAGAAGTATAACAAGTTTCCCAATCTCCCGTTGCGCCTATAATATAAATTAACCTTACTATACAAGATGCATCTAATTCTAAAAAAAATTCATATCCCAAAAAAATTACCCTAAACAATATTAAATGATACATAGATGAACCAGATAACAGGTTCGGGCGCGCCTACCGTAAATAAATAGAACTAAGCAAAAGTTAATCTCCCCAGAAAGTTACCAACATTTGATCGTGGACCAGCCACGCCAGATCAAAATAAAAGGTCCCCATTAATGATATATTAAAGTATTGCCAAACAGTAATTTTGAAGAGTATTCCCTCCCCATATTTAGATCCAAAGAGAATTTTGATAGATTTTACTAATATTATTCCAATCAAGCGCCCTCACCTGGTAAAGCCAGTGGTACAATGAGTAATCCTATGAAGTTTCAGCGGTTGTTATATACAAACAAGTTCTCAGCAAAGGGGGGGGAAGGAGGGGAGGCACATAGAACAAAGGAAGGGTAGAGAACAGCGCTCCGGCACGAACGCGGAGGTGCCAGAACTTGCCAGGTTAAGCTGGAACATTCCAGGGCCGGATGTTTGCCAAGTCAAGTTGGCAACAGTATTTTCTTTTGGAGTTTGAGGTTCTGATTTGGCTTACGCCTCGGTTAGTCGTAGTTGCCCAGGCCAGGAGAGTGGATGCTTGCAGCGAGAACGTGTGTCCCATTTGACGGGGAGAGGCATCGGTCGGACTTGGCGAAAGTTGGTGAGAGTTGGTGAGCCTTGGTGAGTTAGACAACCTCCATATTACTAGGTTGTAGTGTGTTGCATATTCTTTGTTTGGAACATCGTTACATCCTTACATAGTGTTCTGAATATCCACAAGCCCTTCTTAAACTCATAAAGAGGCCCTTAACTTTTGAAGTGGATTTTACTCGTAATACAATATAAATATGCATATGCAGGCTTTGGCATCACTAAACCAACATATACAGTAGGTTGTAATTTAGTAGGTATTAGGTCAAATACCAATGCTGTTGTCTTAATTATGTCAGGCAAGGGGCCTTTAAGGCTATGAATCGCCATGTAAGATATGAGAAACAAGATCAACGTGTGTTCAGCGAACTATTTGAACTGTTAAATTAGCTCCAGTCTAGAATTAGTGTTTCCTCATTGCCAAATTTGTGCTGATAAAAAGACGTGAGTAACAGGAATTCCTTGATCTCTTTAATATAACTGGATGGACATGACTGTGGCTGAAATTTTCTAGCTGTCTTCATATCATTGTGTAAGAGAGAAGGAAATTTTCGGATATCTCTTTCTTTCCTACACGCATTCAAAACAATGTGGTATTACATAAGTGTATGATTAGTTGGATAATAAAAAATATAACTGTTTTTTAAATAAGTTGACGTAGGCTAATATAGTAATACTTGTTATACAATTCTTATATTTGTTTTAATAAAAAGATATACATAATTTAAGTATATATGCTGTGACTAGAGTAACCTCGATGCGATTCTGCTTTCTTTGATAAGTGCTCGCTAACAGTTCCATCTTATGACAGTGCTAATATCCAAGCAGGCAAGAGTAAATAAAATAAAAACGAAAATAACGAACCGCCATTTAAGGGTGTACGAGATTCGGCTTATCTCGGCTCGGCTCTGTACCTGTAGTCTCGTTTCCACTGTTTCAAGATTGTTTTTCAGTTTAATTATGCTCAGTAATTTCCTGAATTATTTTATATCTAACTTTAATTTCCGAATTATTGTATATTGAACTATTTTAATTAAATTTAACATAATATTGCCGAAGCAAAATGCCACACATTTGTAGTCCTATGATAGTGCAAGATAATTGTTTTGAAATTGTATTATGTTGATTAATGCGTGAATCATTTTATATTTAACTCAAAACAATTTAATGTGAACTCTAAATCATTGTGGCAAAGTGGTAAAACTAGCTAAACGCCACAAATATGTTATGCTGTGAAATACAGTCACACAACAGAAAATTGTAAACTAAAAAGATCTCCAGATAATCCCAAAAGGAGTATCATTTGGGAAGCCAACCTAAAGTGGGCGCATTGGCATAGGAAAAGACACCACAGGATTTGTGAGGTAGGCATGGTCTTTTTTTCTTTCAATATTCTTGCGGAATGTTGAGTAAAAAACATAACCAAGCTATCTTGACAGTTATTAAGGTTAGATTTGCATGAATACCGTAGGCCTGTCTGAGGTTAACTAATTTAAAGTAGGCTATATAAGTCATTAGGAAATGTACATGGCCTAGGCCTATTGAAACTAATCAGCACAAACCACTGATGAGTCTTCTAATTTTGGACCCTATTAACTTAGACAAAGAGTATAGTACGTCTTAACCATTCTATATTAAGTAATTTCTTTCTTAAAATATATAAAAAAAAATTGTTATCAGCCGTACATTATTTCAAAAATTAAAACACGTTGGGCCTAGAATCAATTTGAACCAAAAAAAGAAGAAAAAAAACCTTTTACATTAAATAAGACAAAGTCTAATTACCTAAGCGACAGATATCTTTCGGCCGTTCTAGAACTATTGATAACATTACACTAAGCCCCAAACATAAATTTTACCGTCTCTATGAGGGTATAAAAACCGTCTATGATAACAAAAATTTACTTTACTTCAAAGTAAATTTATCTTCTAATGATTAAAATAGTTGTAAGCCTAGGTGATCACAAGTAAGCCTATCCATAACTACCAAATTATAGACAAAGTAAAACAGAATATTGATGACATTGAAATAACACAAGTTAATATTCATTAATAGGTATGACACTTATCCAACCAAGCTTAGTCTTACCTTTTATTATTATTACACTTTATAAACTGAGCTCAACCTAAACTTTCATTTGTAAATAAATTAAATGTATAATTATAGATCAAATAAACCATTCAATGTAATAAACGTGGATGATACATATCATACAGTGACGCCATTGCTATTTTAGTGTGCACTGCGCAAGATCATGAGTGTAACACAAAGATTCATGGGAAGATTTCTTCCAACCAGTGCGCAGAATCAAAGGAAAGTCAAACATCATCGTCAATATTTACATTTTTAAAGAAATTTGGGCGAGGCATTGTCGAGTTTTATTTAAATATATTATCTTATAAAATTGTTAAAAATGTCTTAATCTTGGTGTGATTCAAGTCTACATACTATATTTGTAGCATTTGGCCACAAGAAATAAACAATAATCTCGGTACTCACCCCATCAGACTGCTCCCCGCATCCAAGCACAATACAACTACACTCTCCATCAACATAAGTAAGACTGATCGCTTGGTGTTGTGAAAATAGACGCAAAGAACTTGAGCTGCAAAGACTCTAGCGGCAAAGACATTTCCCACGTATAAAATTTAGGATGACCTCGAAACGCCGAGATGTGTTTAGAAGCTTTAGTCATGCGCATATTTTGTTCCTGAATGTTCCATTTCTTTGTCCCCCACCCCTTTTCCCGTCATCCGATATCTCTGGATTGTATTGTATATATAGTGGCGGCAGGGCTAGAAGTCGTCACTCTTGGACTTTATTATAGTTGAGGGAAGGAGAAGCTCAAGCTTAAGATGTGTAAAATGTAAGATCTAAATTCCTTTTGGCTTCTTAATGAATTTCTTTATATATTTTTATATATATTATCTTCTATATCTCTTTTCTAAATTCTCTTTCGGCCTGGTAAATATTATGTACAAATATATTTGAATCTTTATTTTTATCGTGTAGTCAATTAAAAAAATCGATTAGAGACTATATCGATCTAACCGTGTTCTCTGAGGCGAATCGATTATTGTATGTGAAAATATCGAATTTCATTAAATTTGGGCTGTAATGCCGATATTTAATTTTATTAATTAATCAGGAATAATCTTGAGACTTTAGTAAAGAATTGGTATCTTTGTAAAGCGTTAAATTTAACTTGACTCTATGAAAGATTGTTTTTCTATGATGTCGTTAAGATTTAGCTTGTTATTCTGAATTTAAAAAAGGTTCTAATGAATATTTTGCTATGGCTTTGATATTGTTTAGCGTTAGTTTTAATGGGATGTAGGTTAATTATTTTGAAGACTTCTTATGGACTAATGTAAATAACTTATGAGATGTATTTACTTTTAAATGCTTAGTGAGGATAATATTTTCACGATATTTATTACGTCAGGAAGGAACGATTTAGATTCGTGATCTATAGATAATGTTATTACAGGGCTAATGTCTCATTTGATTATTGTATTCTTAAATGCTGGCACCCAATATATATAAATTGTTACTACCTTTATTGAAACTTCACCTGCTACCTGATTATTGAAATAACGACTTGTTGGAACATTTTGTAAATTTTAATGATCATCTTAGTCAGTATGTTTTCTTATTTATATTCTCATATGAAATTAATGTCTTATTAAATAAATATCAACTTGAAGCCACTTCATGCTTTATTTAATTGATTTGGGTTACCATTTCCCTTAGGTTGTGTATCCTTTAATTATTATTTTTTACTTTAATTCTGAGAGTAAACCCGTTTAGCTATTTCTATGAGGTTAACCGTCCACATATCATCTTCCGAAACTGGTGTGAGTTGTGAGATCTGAGTTTAGAATTTTAGAACTCGGGTATTCAAAGCACAGAATTCCAATCACTCACTCCTATTGCCCACTTTTTATCCCCTTTTGATTTTTATTATTTGGACCTCCAGTTTGTTCCTTATTTTTACTAAGGAGGGTTCAAATTCTGCTCCACTCTGCTGTAGAGTGAGTGCACATAGTGAATTCAACATGATTATTGTATTTAATTTTTGTTTCATGAATCAAATGCCTGCCATGCACACTGCCTCTGGAAGCTCAATCAGCATGAGAACTGAAGTCTACCGACTTAATAGCACCTATCTTTGCCAGGAGCTCAAGGCGAGAGACATCCAATTTCCCCCTGAGGCTCCGGTGGGAGTGTTGCGGTCTTTACTGTCCGAGAACATTTGTAAGTCCAGCGACCATGATATTAAGGAACTTAGCTGTAACGTTAGCCAGCCTTCTCAGGAGAATAGGGATCAGTGCAAGATTGATTCTGTAACGATAGATGGAGCTAGTGGGCTCTCAATTCCCCCTGTTGTTCCTACTAGTCTTCAGTCGTCTAGTTCCCTATCCAAAACTCAAAGTAGGGTTGCGAGCGAGCGTTTAAAATTATTGCCAGTATGCGATGGATTGTCTTGTCCTGATTTGTTTAAATTTTTGTTGGAGATTAATAGGATTTGGAAACTGAGACTCGTGGGAGATATATAGTTGCTTACTCTATGTATAGGCAAAACTTCAGGGTTCTTGGCCTATTTGATTACCAAGTATATTCAGTTAGGTCTTTCGTGGGCGAGGGTTAAAGGCCGCATATTAGAGTCACTGATATCTAAGAGAGAGAAGGAGACTTTGTGTAAACAAAACGTTTGACGTTTCCAAATTCCTTACGAGCCCTTCCGATTGTTCATTTTGGCTATTTATGAAGCTATAGAGATCTTAGATCTCAATATGGAGGAGGAAGACATAGTTTAGCTCATCCTTGAAAATGTGTCACCTTTGACGAGGAGACATTTCATATTTTTAAGTAAATATACCACCCTTTCTGAGCTCTACTCATTGACATCTAGTATATATGGTTTTCTATTGGCTGAGAGGGAGTATTTGGAGGAATTCTCAGCACAGGTATCTCGTAACGTCAAACAGGGGAAGTCATCCCCGTTCTCTACTATTGCTAGGCCTGATTTAGATATGTAATATAATCCTACTACGAGGCAGGTAGGCACCACAAGGTCAGGGAGACTTCCGGGCTTAGCGCGAATCCGATGTTTTCGTTGCCATCAGTTAGTACATTTTCAGAGAGGTTGCCCATTGGAAAACGTGTGACGCGTGGTTTTGTTAAGGGGACCGCCACGCGTTCCGTTCAAAAATCTTCTGTTCCCCTTCCCCCCTGTCGTTCGGTTTTCTATTATGTCTGTGTCTGGTTTTGCTTTGCTCAATACGGGTTCATGTGGTTCTTTCATTAGTGCTAAATTTCTGAAAGTTTTGAAATATATATGTTGAAAAGGTAGATGTCAAGTCCTTTGTCTTGGGTAGTGGTAGTTTATTAAGGGTTAATGAGAGGGTAATCTTGTCCATAAAAATAATGGGGTTTTCGTGGAAGAGATGTTTGTTCTGTATTCCTTCAATACCCTACAATGTCATTTTAGAGAATGATTTTCTGTGAGGAACTGAAGCCATCATTAGTTTGGCGAGAAAAGAGTTAGTTTTTGATTTTTCACCCAGGGTTGAAGTCCCGTTTTGTAATAATCATATTTTTTCTAGCATGTGTTCATTGGGAAATTGTGAGGAAGCTATTAGTGGAGTGATTTCTAGGTTTCCTGACGTCATTACTACCAGGTTAGGCAGGTGCGATGTTCTTCCGTATGAAATCGTAGATGACGATAACATTCTCTTAAGATCTGGTCCATAATCTTGTGCCCCTCCCAAGATGAACATCTTCCGAGAGTTAATTGATGATTTGGAATCTAAAGGGGTCATCCGCTCCTCTAATTCTCCATACGCTAGTCTAGCGTTTATCATCCCAAATAAAGGCGAAGGATATAGGTTAATTGTCGATTATAGGAAGATCAACAAGAAGAATCAGTTTGATCCGTACCCAATGTCGAGCATTGAGTCGGCTTTCCAGCATCTCGGCAGAGCTAAGATTTTTAGCCTGATTGATCTCAATGCCAGTTTTTTGAATGTTCCCTGGTAGAATCTTCCAAGAAATTTACTGCATTTGTCACCCCGTGGAGATAATATGAATTCAACCATGTCCCACTTGGCTGCAGTATAGGTGGACAAGCCTTAAGTCGTGTATTAGATCATGTTTTGTCGGATGTCAAGTATAAGTATTTAACTACTTAGATGATATATGCGTATACAGTGATTCTTTAGATTATCATGTCGTGAACTTAGAGGAAGTGTTGAGTCGTTTGCGACAAGTAGGCCTGACCGTGAATCCCGATAAGGTGACTTGGGCTAGACCTTCCATTAAGTACCTGGGGTATGTTATTTCTTCCGGAAATCTTCTAATTGACCCTGAGCGCATCCGTCCCATTATCAATTACCCAACTCCCTCAAATCTTAAAGGGGTAATGCGTTTTGTGGGTATGTATGCATATTACGCCAGATTTGTTCCGGCCTTCTCGGAGATTGCCGTGCCGCTTAGTGCTTTAAAAAAGAAAGGCGTCAATTATTGTTGGGGTGAGGAACAAGCACGTGCTTTCTACCTGTTGAAAAGAAAGCTTATCTCTCCCAAAGTGTTGAGGATGCCTGATTTTTCTATTCCTTTCCTCCTTCGTGTGTATGCATCTTTCGTGGCTCTGGGTACTGTGTTGTTTCAAAGGTCATCGGAGGGAGTGTCAGACCAGTAGCTTTTGCTAGTCGGACTATCACCATTGCCGAGAGACGATACAGCACTTACGAGAAAGAGTGCCTCGCTTGCGTATACGGTATTGAGCGCTTTGCCGATTATTTGGAACAGAGAGAGTTTGAGCTATAAACGCACAACATGGCGTTAACGTGGATGTGGAACCATCCTAAGCAGCTAGAAAAAGTGGGAATATGTGTGTGGAGATTTTCTAGGTGTTAGTTCTCCACCCATGAATGTAAATCAAAGAAAACATCCTTAGGGGAGAGAAAGTAGGATTTTATTCAGTGTTCAAAGTGCACCCTACCTTATGGGAATAAATAAGTGGAGGGGTGCAAGTAAACATAACAGAATTACAACAATGACAAAATTTTTATTAACAACGGACAACAAACATTTAAATGGCAAATGATAGCAGATTACAAGATTTTGGTTGTCTAATTGGTAAGAGGCCTTACAGCCACACATACTCAGCATTCCCAAAATATCAATAGTATGCAGCCATTCGGCCTTCTGAGAGTTTAGGGTACGTAGTGAACATCCTACCCCTCTGCCCAAGGGAGCCCTCCACTATCCAATATCACGTAAATTAAACATCCCAATTGGGAACCCGCGCGATAGAAGTGGCTAAACAACTCCTACAATAAGATCAAATTTTATTGAGTAGAGTATACACTAACAAGGCTTACAAGCCCAAGAGAAAGCAGCTTAGAATTCCACTTAAGGTGAATGAATATTAGAGAATGGCGCAGGCCACAATGGCCAAACACCAACATGTCTCACTCAGGAAGAGTGACTATAAAGTGACCCCAGAACAACAGTAAAGTGGGTCGAATGGCAATGACGGCAGACCTAATTAAGTCGGTAATCAGTATCGGGCACTCCCATTGATAGCAGGCAGCTGTTCACATACATTATTATCTTGATAAAACCCTGAGTTTCCCAAACGCATTAACGTTATACAAATGATTCTATCTAACGCCACCTGGCGTTGAACCTATAACCTTTGCAACCATGCTACTAAGCTAATGGCTATCTAACTCCTAAACCTAAGAAAGAATAATATTACATATACATATATAACTCAGGCCTCACTGATTATGAATGTAAGTTTAATCATATAAACCTGAGAACCTTGCTAGGCAATAAGAGCAAGTCCACATTTAGGAGATTCCCTACGCAACGCCCTTATTACTCTGACAATTAGCACAAAGTGAGCTTTAATAACTTAAACACTTGATACAAACACATATTAAAATACTAAAGGCACAACACTAGCGGGCCTAGCTAGTCGCAAACCTTCGACTAGCACGCATAATAAATACACACGATATCTCTTTCTATACCACGCCTCATGCTCTGAATGCAGCGTAAACTTCTAGTGACCATTTTAGCGCACTCCACACGAGCGTAGACTAACTGGGTCGGTGATAAACCAGCACAATACCATGGTGTTGACGAGCAGGTACTCTATGTAGAGCCGACGAGGAGTACCAACAGGGTACCAGGTGTAGACTAGTTGGTGTGTACCAGTCAGGTACTTTGATGTAGAGCCGACGAGGAGTACCAACAGGGTAGCAGGTGTAGACTAGTTGGTGTGTACCAGTCAGGTACTTGATGTAGAACCGACGAGAAATAACACCAAGGTACAGGGCGTAGACCACCAGCAATACTACCAGGCGTATACGAGTCCGAGCGTACCAGCTAAGAACCATCTGTATCAGATTAGGTTCCACTAGTAATCTATAAGCTTTAGTAAACTGAAGGAAATCGAGTCTAATGCGGCGGAGCTAGCTGCGGCGAGCCCGAGGTTGCCGTCCACTGGACGCCATAGCGTCCAACTAGGGCAGCGACTATCTGTGTTGAAAACGTTGACTCGTCACTCCTTTCTTGTTGTAACAATATCGGAAGGCTCCGAGGCCAGGACTAATACTGTTCTAGTGTCGAGAGACAGAGCAGAGAGTCGAGCCAGGCCCAGCTTAGGCAAACTGCGCCTGCGCGATCAACTATGAAAAAGAGAGGGGATTAATAAACATAAGGTCGAATATTACGACTCTTCCATGGAAGAGTAATTTAGGATAGTAAATCGTAGATTTTCATTGAAGATCAAGGAAGATAATAATCGGCGGGTGTGAACATGGGACCTCCAAAAGGGGCTAAAGTTAATGAGTATTTGACATTTCTTCATGAGGTTACGTAACCATTCACTTGTGCGAGATAATCTTGATTAGCTCGGCACAAAAGGTATTTTAGTCATTACTAATTCTATGGGGAATTGAAGAAAAGTGGTCTTGCCTGTGTATATACGCCCTATGCTGCTTCGATATTTCCATGATTCCGTATTTGGTGGCCATCTTGGCGTTTTGAAAACCGTTAGGAAGGTTTCTAAAGAGCTTTTGTGGCCCAGGATATATAAACTTTATGACCCGATTATGACTTGAGTGCCTAAGCAAAAAAAAAACTAACACTATAAGTGTTTGTGAAACAAGTGTGAACTGATAAATTTGTGCATCCTGGGAGTAAAGACTGGTGGGGACAGTGCTATCTTACGGCTATTAGTGCCGTGAAGCTATTTGTAGTTTAATTTTCATTAGGATTTTTAATAGTTTTATGAGAGCGAGAACTGTTTTCTGAACATTAAATACTGAAGGGTATAAAAAAGGCGGTTTTTTTTGTGAATTCTTACTGCTGGTTTCTTTTGTGCAGCCCAGAGATTTACCGTCGTCATCTGTCTTCCGCCTCCCCCTTCCCTATTCCCCTTGCGCATGACGATGCGGATAGCTTCTAGAAGATGGAGAAATGACGTGGTTGATTTCCGATGATATCCCGTGAGAATTTTGTGGACGAGATCCAGCATGAACAAATGTGGGCCAGCCGAAGGCGTCGACTGCAGTGAGGAACGACTGGAGAACATTGTGTGATGTGCTGTACCACTTCCCAAGCAGTTCAGGCTGGTGGTCCCTCTGGCTTGAAAGGGGTCCGACAGTCGATTTGGTGCCGATGGTATAAGGAACCATGAAGATCAATCCCCCCGTTCCTGGTACGATGGATCCGGAAGGGACATCACTGTTATGACACTGACGTTTCCATGGGAACTTCCGGAACAATCTGAAAGATATCGAAGACCACCTCTCCCCTTTGCTGCCTATTCAAGGAGGGGAGATTTGTAGCATTGGGCCACAAGAAATAAACAATAATCTCGGTACTCACCCCATCGGACTGCCCCCCGCACCCAAGCACAATACAACTACACTCTATCAACATAAGACTGATCACCTGGTGTTGTGAAAATAGACGCAAAGAACTTGAGCTACAAAGACCCTAGCGGCAAAGACACTTCACTCGTATACAATTTAGGATGACCTCGAAACGCCTAGACGTGTTTAGAAGCTTTGGTCATGCGCATATTTTGTTCCTGAATGTTCCATTTCTTTGTCCCCCACCCCTTTTCCCGTCATCCGATATCTCTGGATTGTATTGTATATATAGTGGCGGCAGGGCTAGAAGTCGTCACTCTTGGACTTTATTATAGTTGAGGGAAGGAGAAGCTCAAGCTTAAGATGTGTAAAATGTAAGATCTAAATTCCTTTTGGCTTCTTAATGAATTTCTTTATATATTTTTATATATATTATCTTCTATATCTCTTTTTTAAATTCTCTTTCGGCCTTTTGGTAAATATTACGTACAAATATATTTGAATCTTTATTTCTATCGTGTAGTCAATCCATAAAAAATCAATTAGAGACTATATCGATCTAACCGTGTTCTCTGAGGTGAATCGATTATTGTATGTGAAAATATCGAATTTCATTAAATTTGGGCTGTAATGCCGATATTTAATTTTATTAGTTACTCAGGAATTATCTTGATATTTTAGTAAAGAATTGGGATCTTTGTAAAGCGTTAAATTTAACTTGATTCTCTGAAATATTGTTTTTCTATGATGTCGTTAAGATTTAGCTTGTTATTCTGCATTAAAAAAAGGTTCTAATGAATATTTTGCTATGGCTTTGATATTGTTTAGCGTTAGTTTTAATGGGATGAAGGTTAATTATGTTGAAGACTTCTTATGGACTAATTGTAAATAACTTATGAGACGTATTTAATTGTAAATTGAATATTTTGCTATGGCTTTGATATTGCTAGCGTTAGTTTTAATGGGATGTAGGCTAATTGTTTTGAAGACCTCTTATGGAATAATTGTAAATAACTTATGAGATGTATTTACTTTTAAATGCTTAGTGAGGATAATATTTTCACGATATTTGTTACGTCAGGAAAGTATGATTTGGAGTCGTGATCTATAGATAATGTTATTACAGGGCTAATGTCTCATTTGATTATTGTATTCTTTAATGCTGGCGCCCAATATATATAAATTGTTACTACCTTTATTGAAACTTCACCTGCTACCTGATTATTGAAATAACGGCTTGTTGAAAGATTTTGTAAATTTTAATGATCATCTTAGTATGTTTTCTTATTTATATTCTCATATGAAATTAAGGTCTTATTAATTAAATATCAACTTGAAGCCACTTCATGCTTTATTTAGTTGATTTGGTTTACTATTTCCCATAGGTTGTGTATCCTCTAATTACTTTTTTTTACTTTAATTCTGAGAGGAAAACCATTTAACTGTTAACCGTCCACATATCATCTTCCGCAACTGGTGTGAGTTGCGAGATCTGAGTTTAGAATCTTCGAACTCGGGTATTCAAAGCATAGAATTCCAATCACTCACTCCAATTGCCCCCCTTTTTTTTTATCCCCTTTTGATTTTTGTTATTTGGACCTCCAGTTTGTTCCTTATTTTTGTCAAGGAGGGTTCATAGTGTGCATAATAAAGTGAATAAAATATCAACACATGGTACAATTTCAGTGAAAAATAGCCAAATGTGAGACGGTTAAGGCGTACTTAGACTAGACAACCTACAACATCTATTAAATTTATATTTTTGTTGATATAGGCCTACACATCTCAAAATGTGTTGACAACTTTTAACAAAAAAAACACCAAAATAAGAGGATAGGTAGACAAATTCATCATAAAAGAGTCTATATTATTTATTAATTAGCACTGCATCTTACTACCCATACGGGCTATGCTACCTAATAGGCTAATGTTAAACACAAGGCAATAAATTCAAGCTTAGACCTACAAGGGCAACAAACACCAAAACACATGTTACAATTAATTTACCAATACTATTAATTACAATACAATTAATTTATTTCTAGACTTTCTTTGTGTAGATGATTTCATCTTCAAATGTATGACTCAACATGATTAAAAGGGACCTACATATAGGCCTATGCAAAAAAATTGTTTATTATTTTAATAACCTACAATATATACCAATATTGTAGTTTTTATACAAATAAAATATGGAATTCACAGGGAATTAAAATACATTCTTTGTATTATTTTAATATTATACTATACATTAATCTGCACACATTTCTTCAACTTCACAGTGCCATTTTGAGGCACATAGAGCTGATCGGCTGTGAAAGCTTCGAAAAAATGCCGTGCCAACAGTTTTTCCAACACATTTTATCCGTGGGCAAAAGAGTACATCAACAAAGGTAGACTTAACCTACATTTAAATTTATAGGAAATATCTTAAGTCTAACTAAACCTCTACTACTGATGTTTTAGTGTAGGCTCCTAGCCCCGTATGCAAGAACGATGCTGAGCACAGCCAGGGAACAGGCTGAGCACTAACAGAGCATGAGGCCTGTCGTGAGAACAGCTGTCTCGATCATGTGGAAATATCCTCTGAGTATGGGCAGAGTATAGCCTGAGCCAGTCCGGGACCAGGCTCTGGCGAGACTCAAGATATTGCGTCATAGATCGTACTAGCACGAGACTCATACTCTGCCTGTACTCTGGCTGTGCTCTGCATCGTCCTTGCATACGGGCCCTAGTGTTTACTAATTATTATTTAAATGTTTTGTATTAAAAGTAGTTTCTTACATCACATATGCCTATCACTTTAAACACTTATTTGCAATTAATCATAGTATTAAAATAGCAATGGTCTTGCAAAATCCCTCATAAGCCTCCTTTAAGATGAAATCAGTATTAAAAAATTATAAATCAATTTATATTAAGTGGTTGCTTACAAAATTGGCCACAAACCAGGCTATGAATATATCTCCCTTTCTAATGTTATTTTAAAATAAATTAGAGTGTCATAAAATGGGCCTAAATACATTTTGGAATAATTCAGTCTATAACTATTTATTTGTATGAAAAATAATTTGAAATCAAGATGTTTATCATGTTTTATTTAAATTTTCTATCAACAATTTAGTAAAATTATTCTATACCATCCATTATCTTGGTTTCGCATTGATGTGATGCTAGAGTAGACATTTTGAAGATCAAACACTAATACCAAAAACACATTTTTAAAACTTGCTTCCAATTCTGCAACTCATTTAAGGATAAATATTCTTCAATGGGTTGTTTATAAAATAGAACCTATGGCTTAAATATAGGCTTATAAACAAGTTCAATGTAAAACCCAGTAGCGAGGCGTCAGGGTAAGCACATTTATCCCAAAAGGTTTTGAAATAGGATAGAAAATGACCCTTTAGTAAAGGGATCTTTCCTTTGGCCTTTACATAAAACAAATGTAAAATTAAAATGGTTATTTTTTTAAAGCGTAGTGACATGGAAGCAAATGTATCAGTTTGATAAGCTGAGGCCATTCCCCCTAACGCATCTAAAGAATTGGGCATAAAGGCAGCAATGAGGTTAATGTGTGCACAACACTTCTCATATCCAGAGAAAGTTGAGTGAAGAAAGCCCACCAAGGGAAAGAGGTAAAATGTGGGAAGAATCCAATGCACAAAAATGTGACATCTTCTGTCTTCTTTAGTAGAAGTAGTCACATACACATTTAAACTCAACTCGAGTAATAGTTAGGCATTATTGCCTTATTCATAAAATAGAGGGAATCAAAGAAAAAAACACTAGGTTACTCCATTTTTAAACAGAATAAACTGTTAAAAAATAAGAAAGGAAGCTGTCACATTTGTGTGCTGGATTCTTCCCACATTTTCCCCTCTTTCCTTAGGTGGGCTTTCTTCACTCAATTTTCACCAAGTTTATCTTTCTTTATTTTTTAAATTTACATTATAATAATTATTTATCCATTAGGCCTCTTCATTGTCAAATAATAAAATATATCTGTATTTTTTTTAGCACTGCATCTTAGTACCCATTCGGGTTCTATTCCTATGTACTATTTACGCTAACGGGCTAGGGATGAGTTCGGTGTAATTTAGAGGAAGTGTACCCGAATTTGCGTTGAGAGAGAAAGTGGGAAACCATAAAGGAAAAACCACCATCAATTCAAACGACTGGGATCGAACCTTGATCTCCCCGCCCTCAAAAACCTTTTATAACACGAGACTAGCGCGTTAGACCCAATGGTATCGTAAAAAAAAGCGGGAGATGCTTTAGACATCAACCATCACTCTTTTGATTCAGTTGACTTTTTGTTACTGTAAATAATGCTACTGAGGCTTTTTCTTTTGAACAAAAAGTGCATTTAAAAGGAATAGTGGTAGAAAACAAAAAATAAATAAAATATGTATTATTATTATTATTATTATTGGTGGTGGTGGTGGTGGTGGTGGTGGTCTGTCAATACTTCTAAAAATTCTATTTTCAACATTGTCAAGATGTGTACCCTTTTATGAGTGTTCATGGCTCAGTTTACCCAATAATTATCAACATACTTCGCCACTGGTAAAATAATCTCTTACCACCTAATCCACCTAATACAAGTCAACCATTCGTTCATAATGTGACGTGCTGAAGGTGTCTGAGGCCATGAAAGCTAATTTTAAAATAGGTGTTCATTAGTGTTTTATCTAAACCATTTCTTCTCCAGCAGGCAAGACGATAGACATCAAACATTTCAGATCTGGTTTGGGAGAAACATTCTCCAACTGCTGGAGGCTAGAAAAAACTTATGGTTAATAAACACCTTTAAAATCTCTCTGAAGTTATTTTATCATTAGTCAGGGGTGGGGGTCCAGAGATGAAACCCTCCCCATCTTTAACTATTTGATCCCTCTCAATTCCTATTTAACTTACTAGCCAACTCATTTGCCACATGTACTGTTTCCTCTGTCAATATTTTGCCATAGGCTACCCAGCTTTGTTGCTTGACCACTAAACAGAATATAGCCATGTTTATTTTGATCATTAACTTTCGGGGTAGGGGGGTGAACTCTCCCCCCTCCCAACTGTCACTGGTCTTGTTAACAGGTAAATATGACTAAACCTACTTCTTTAAATCATGATTTATAACTAAAAGTGTTTATGTAGGCCTAATTTTTTTGTTATTCTACAGAATATCAATCCAATTTTCTCTCCAGCTACAATTGTCAGAACCAAGTAGTAGTGTTGCAGGCGTTTCAGAACAGTCCTTTATACACAGAAAAGTGTATATGTAAGCTATTTAGAGCGTTTATATCGAAA
>CABFOW010006472.1:18968-31758 GCA_902141385.1 Timema californicum | reverse complement strand
ACTTACGCTAATGTGTAATGGTAAGGTGATTGCGAGATGAAATGGAGGACCTACAGTTTAACGTGGAATCCGAACCACGGTGAAGGCCTGGAACTCCCCACATTCACAAGATGTCTTGTCAGAGGTGAAGGAAGGGTTTGGTAATCAGTTAAATTTATGCCGGGCTTTACCCCTATTCAAACAAAATAACGCTGGTCTTTCTTTGATATCTATTAGAGTTTTTTTTCAAATAGGAACATCAATCCTAAGACACATTTTTATAATTTTAATATTACAACATTTTTATGGTTCCAAATTTTGAAGCTATCTCAATTTTTAACAAAGAGTTCCTATCAGGACTTGGATCCAACACAGAAAAGTCAGAACTTAATGTCTTATATTCTACCACTGAAGAGCAAAAAAAACCCACAGTTGTCCGATATCTCCCTGAAAGTACTATAAAACTCCACTCGTGTCATCGAGTTTCAGGTGGGCACTTGTGCCTCAAGTGATGGTAAAAACTCCCTCTTTGAGTATAAATACAAGAGTTTAGAAGGGTCCCCCCCTCTAACAAAATCCTTTTCTATTATTTATTCTTTCTCCATAGCAACCAAAACTCCTACCAATACTGGTTGAGATATCTATTAAAATAACGTAGCAAACTTTAAACTTTTTTTAAATATTTAAAATGGTGAAGTGAAATTAAAATCTCAAATAATATATTATGTATATTATTACTGTAAAAGTTCGAAGAGCAGTAAATCTTAGAATTTACCGATATATTCTAGCATTTACAAATATATGTTAGTAAAAGTCCGAAATATCTTAGAATATATTTACACCATGGGGTGAGTCTGTTAAACAAATTTAGTCGACCGTATTAGTCTTGACGTAAAGTGCTTGCCTCAGGACCCAGTGTCCGTGGGTTCAGCCCAGCTTGGGTAACCGATTTTTCTTGAGTGATAAAAATCCGTAGCATAACTTTCTTTGCAGGGGATAAAATTAATAGGCTCTTTGGCTCTCGCTCATAGAAAGTATCATGTGATGATATGATCGGTTAGTTTAAAAGGTGAACGTTAAGTACTCCAAATAAACAAATATAATATAAATGTTAAAATAAATTAACGTATATTTTTATGTGATATAATGAGCGTTCATTTACACATCTTTATATGTATCAGTCAATTATTTTTTTTAACTTATCAATAAAAGTGTAATATAATTTGTAATGACAATTTATACTTTACAACAATGCCGTCCAATCCATGACCGGTTTTCTTGGGATTCGCCAATCTCATTAAGTTTTTTTAAATAATAAGTATTAAAAGGTGTAAGCCCACTTTGGTTTATTGAAAATCTTGCAGAATTTAACACAACTACTATACTAGTTATAATAAAATATTATAAAATTATAATTGGTGGATTATGCATATTGCCTTATGAGGTATGTAATTTTAGACCCCACTTATTTACAAGGTATAGAGTTATTTTATGACGATCATCCCGAAAGCAGTACGCAAATGGCGAAAGCTTTGATAAACACTGCTTATTAGAATAACAACGTAATGAACTGGTCCTTACTTGGAATAACTATAAAATGATCCTTTTTATTTCGGATGATTGTAAAATCAGATATTTGGTGCATCTAGCAGATGTCAAAAAGATTTTTGTAATTTAAAATTAATTAATTAATTACCATTAATTTTTAAACTACTTTAAATTTGATAAATACTAATTATTTTACTATAGAAATACTGACAATGTGATGAATTTTTGTCTGAAAATGGATGACGGTACAAAAGAGCCTCATTGAAGTAGAAGGCCCACACGTCCCTAGCTGAATCCGCAACGCAAGTCTCGTAAAGAGTATAGGGAATAATACATAGTGCAAGCCCGGATGACGGGGGGGCACAATAGTCCACAAGTTACTGTGCAAGTTTTGGGGCCGTCTATGGCCAGGTCACGGCCTGCTACTGGACTCTCGAGGGGCTGTAAGGGGTATGAGAGGGCTGTACGTGAGTGGGATGGAATAGCAATGTAAGCTCAAAGATTCTTTAAATGATACTCAAGGATACAGAACATCCTAAAGGTAAAGTCATGATATATGTTATTTTGTACCCATTGTGCTTAAGAGAATAACAATAAATATGGTTTTAAATAAATACCTTAATAGATTATACGTAGCAATAGATAACACTTTCTTTTTACTTTCTCGCTAAGTTACAGGTAGAGAAAGTATTGAGATCGTCGAAAATAATATCTCTTGATTTTGATTAATTTCAACGTTTAATGACCACCCGAATCCGAAAAAGTTTATTTTTATTTTCCGTCTGTCTGTCTGTTTGTCTGTCTGTCTGTATCTCAGGGCAGAGCCTAAACTATTTTACCAGTTGGGCTAAGACTTGGTATCTAGGGTTTTCATAGGGTTGCCCCAAGGAATTTTTGGAATTGGATATCTAACCCTAAAATTAAAGATAGTTTACTGAAAGGCAAAAATGGAAGGTATAATTTTTTTTTCAAATTTAGCTTTTAAGATTTTGATTAAAATCCATTTCTAAGCATTAATCAACATTACAAACAAAATGGCTACTCTCTATTTTTCGTAAAAATGAATTTAAGGTTTCCGGTCTGATGCCTAGGTTTCATTTTTTTTATAATATCTCTGTAACTCTTTACGATATGAAATGACTTGTGATTGCAAATCTTAAGATTTATTTATAATAGAAATATTTTATTTGAAACATATTTTTACTAAACCATTAATTTTCAAGATACCCGCAAATATATATATTTCAATTTTTCAAACATTAAATTTTTGGGACCATTTAAAAAATCTAAACCAAGATGTTGATGGATGTTGAATTTTCATGACCCCCCCAAACCCTAAAAGGTGGTATTTGTAATGCCATCCTTCTTCGTGTCTGTCTATTCTACCAAAAAGTAATTTACTAAAGGACAAAAATAAAAAAGGAACGTTTTTCTCAAAATCAGCTATAACGATTTTGATTGAAATTCGTATATAGGTGTTGATTAAGATTATAAACAAAATGGATATTTTTATTTTCCCATGAAAATGAATTTTGGGTATTTTAGAGGAGCAGATATTTCCATATCTCCACAACTATTTGAGATACTGAATATCTTATCATTGCAAAATTATAAGACTATTAAAAATAAAAAACTTTTATTTGAAATATATTTTTATAAAACCAATAGTTACTGAGATATTGGGAAGTATATTAATACAGTGTTTTGAGCTTTAGTTGTGCAAAAATACTACCTATGTTTTAACGCAATAATTCTCTAATGTCATAAAGTAATTAAATATTATTTAGTCTCTCAAAAAATTGGAGGTATTGTTCTTTAACCTCTTAGCGGAAATTTTTATACAGCAATGACTCAATTGACTCAATAGTCAATATTTACCTTTTTATTGGTCTAAATTTATAAATGAGAATTTAATGGCAATGAGATAACAATAATATGTTCAACACCTAATAAAATTTCGAAAATATTACCTGGAAGTCAAAATTTTAATACGAAGTATTGATTCCTGTGGACCTAATAATCGCACTTATTTTTAAAAAATTATTATTTTGTGAATTAACCCTAGAAACTGCAACGTAAGACTGTCAATGTGAAAAGCAAGGTTTTCTTAAGTCAATGCCTGTGTACTTGATGGACTGGCCCTGAGCTTTGTTAATAGTAATCGAAAAACAAACTTTGACCGGGAAATGTAACCTCTTGAACTGTAAGGGGTAATCACTTGATATGAGAGGTATTTAGGGGATGTAAACAAAATCTACTTTGCCAATGAATGTGAGGATGACGGCTTATTAAAATATTTCTCATGATGGCTTTCACTAGCAGCCGAGTGCCAATGCAGAGTTTAGATGGAATAAAATTTCAAAGACACGTTAGGGGAGTACCAATTTTTAAGTATTATTCATGCTGGGGCATTCCTGTGGAATTTAAGGAATTCAAAAATTCAACAGGGTGGTTAAAACAATCATTTTCTTCCACCTTCCGATCAATAGAAAGGTAAGTTTTCTCTTCATCTTCAAACAGACTCATCAAATTTGTATCAATTGTAGTATGTCAGCTATATACTATGGCATTTACAATTAAAATTCCCTAAAGACAATTAAAACAAGTTAACAAGTACAAATATATTCCAATAAGATGTGGCAGGTGTTGAATCACTGTGAATTGATGTTGCCGGGAAACGCCCAAGCATCGAAGAAAATTGCTCCAATGGGCCATACCGGCACAGCAGTTATTTTACGTCCTGATTGAAGGGCAAACATCGAAAAGAGAAAGATAATTGTATCTGCTCACCACACCTTTCTGACATGCTGGTGAGAAAGTGGAGTAATTCTATAACACTAACCCCCTTCTCCCCTTTGATAGCACGATGTAGTCCCAATCTGAGCCAGTTCTGTTGCTATATAACGGATTCCCTGTGAATAGCATTTTTGTATTCCATTGTAATTATTCACCAAAGGAAGAACTATGACATAAAACCTCAGCAACAAAACTACTGGTGGTTACGATGTGTTAGACGTTGGGCTCACCTCCACATCGCAGAGGAAACCTCTTCTGGGACTTATGTATCTGTATCTTCTGTTTAGAATCTGCATTAGATTTTAATCTCCGTTTCTATGTCCATCAGACATAGTTTCATGTATTAGAATGTCTTGCTTCATTTTTTATATCGATTAGACATAGTATATTGTGTTAAAATTGTCTGAGCTATTTTCTATGTCCATCAGACACAAGTTTTAATGTCAGAGTGTCTAACATTATTTTATTTGTCCATCAGACATGGTTTCTTTAGTCGGAATGTCTAACGTTATCTTCTATGTCCATCAGACATAATTTCTTGGGTCAGATAGTTTGACGGTTATTTCCTCATGCACTTAAGGCAAGGTTTAAATGCAATGACTCTATGCTCTACATATGTATAGGACCAGATAATTGTGTATACTAAGTCCATGAATTCGATTTTCTTTTCTAAGTC
Organism: Timema californicum; assembly: GCA_902141385.1. Classification (NCBI taxonomy): domain Eukaryota; kingdom Metazoa; phylum Arthropoda; class Insecta; order Phasmatodea; family Timematidae; genus Timema; species Timema californicum. The sequence goes on along the minus strand of CABFOW010006472.1, from coordinate 26,759 downwards.
CTTAAGGCATTGTTATATTTTAATGACACCCTAAACGGTATTATCACGTTTAGTATATCTCTATGGCTACACTCATATCATCTAACACTTTCTTCTTGAGCTTAGTTAGGTCAGTAACTTGACTGCAGTCACGATTGCACCCTTTTTGTATATATATTTATGGTGCGCAACCTGTGGGAGCACTACTAGATTCAAATAGTGTTACACGGGGATGCTTTGTTCCAGCCCCTTCAGGCGCCATATGTATCTAAGTGTGCAAAGATAGTTTGTACTAGATAGTGTATGCCCTAGTATTGTGTAAATATATACATTTACTATTGATTGATCTGGAACTATTCATTAGGAAATGACCGGCCATAGTAATATACCGTGAAGATTCCTGATTGCTAGCTATTATTTGTAAAACAGAATCTGCTCTTATATGTTATTATTCTCAGGTTTTTCGTAACTCTCCATGTGTGTTAATACAAGCTAGCTAGATTAAATAATATTCTTATTATTAACTCTAAGAATATATCATTTGATACTATGTTTATATTTTCAATTGTTTCACTGTCATTCATGCTAAAACCTCTCAGGTATTAGCCTGGATAGATTGTCTTTATGTATATTGCCTAGAACTTAATCCCTTTTTACTATTGCCAAGTTGTGGTAGACGCTTCTTAATTCAAATAACAGCGAATATCCATATTTCTAGAGTTTTTAAACTAAACGAAATGTTCTATTTAACCTCTGTCAGTTACTTGTTTACAAAGTTTTAATATATATTCATTCAACTGTAAGTTTTCCACCTCGATAACGGACTACAATTCTCATTAATTATTTGAATTAAAATCTTTTCACTCATATGTAATTTTATATCATTTTCTTTGCTTTTTAATAAACTTATTTGTTAAACTTATATATTTTTGTGATGCATTTTCCTTCCCTACCCTTAATCAATTATAACTTATGTAATTATGTAATATTAATCGTCTTTTTTTCTACGTGATAGGAGAAGCGACGGTTCATTATGTTATCAACAGATTTGTTTTTAGTATATGGGATGGTTTGTTCACAAAACCAATGTATGCTCTTTTTCTTCAAATTTGGCATGTATGGGTATATTTTAACAATAAATTCATCCAAAGTATTAGAAATAGTTCCCAGGTGTGATGGAATGTCCACCTCATTGTCTATCTCGTTTATATCCCCATTCCCAATTTGACGAAGCATGTTGGAAAATTTATTGGATGAATGGTCACCCTTCGAACGGACCCGAATGTGCACAGATAAATTTGAGCTTATAAGCTTGCGTCCAAATTAAAGAGCTTCTTACAGAAGCTTTAATCTAACCCACCTTGGTGCCTCTAGAAACAACTGGAAGTGTTTGTTGAAAGTCACCTAATATCACTACTGTAAACCCTCCCATGAGTATATAATTGGCCCGTATATCCCTTAGTGTTTTGTCTAAAGTTTATAAGGCTGCCTTATGTGACATTGTACATTCATCCCACATGATCACAAAGCATTCCCTTAGTACCTCTCATATGCAGTGCCCTTCATAATGTTGCATATAGGGTTTTCTGTGTAAGTTAATTTTATGGGCAGCTTGAAAGTGTAATGTGCAGTTCTTCTTCCTTGAAGTAATGTAACTGCAATGCCTGAGGCAGCTACTGCCAAAGCGATTTTTCCTGTTGATTTTATTTTGGTGAGAAGAATATTTAGCAGGAAAGTCTCACCTGTACCTACGGGAGCGTCGAGAAAGAACAACTTACTAGATACTTAGTGACACTCTCAAGTATATTATGATAAACTGTTTTTTTTTGTTCCCCTACCAGTAAACTTTCATTTTTTCTGAGTAAGGTAACCAATTCGACTGAATTATAACTCTTTTCCAGTAGATAAATAGATCCTGTTACTCCTGCATCACACCTGTTCGGTAATGGGAGGCCATAAGTATCTAAACGGCTGTCTGCCATTGCCAATAGTCTATCTTCCAAAATAATTAATCATATGTTGTATATTTTATCAATGATGGTGACTGTAATGCCTGTAAATTGTGCTTTGTGGAGGATGCCTTTAGATAATTCATCTCTATGCTCAAGCCACAACTGCAGTGAGTCTAACACTTCACAAAAGACCAACATGACAACAAACAGATCCCTTAGTATCTGTGGAAAATCTCTGACAGCAGCTTCATACAGAGTTTTTTGCTAGTGTAAGTCATCCTTCAGAAGATCATGAGCTTTGCATGCTGATCAGTAGTTAGGGTGAACATGACGATTGACTGTTCTAAGTGATTCGAAGAAAGTGGGACCTTTCACGGGGTTGACTATCATGCGAAGAAAGTAAAACTTGGCATAGCTCGGATTAACTGTGTCCACTCTCAAAATAGCATTGATCTTTCTGTTCCCTGGAAAAGCATCAACGAAAGATCCTCGTTTACGCCGTGAAAACTGTTTGTTAGATATCCGTCACTTCCTGTCTGGGAATCTTTGAAAAAGGGTTTGGAATATCTCTTAGGGCCAGTTTCTATAGTCAAATTTAGTACGCCTCAAGTGCGGCGCTACACTAAGTACATGACGACACCTAACTAAACCAGAATGGAATGGGCCATTCTCGCATAGGAAACTGGCCCATTCCATTCTGGCCTAGGTAGGTGTCGTCTTGTATTTAGTGTAGCGCCGCACTTGAGGCGTACTAAATTTGACTATGAAACTGGCCCTTAGAGCACTTGCCATCGTTCATGTAAGGAAATTTCAGAATTCCACAGAGTCCATGAATCATATTTGAAGGTATAATGTCAAAGAAGACCGGGTCTATCTGGGGGTCTGGCATTTCGTCTGAAATGATAGAGTCTATGAGTTTTGGTTCAGTACTATTTTATAACTAAGTGTGCAAATGGACATGAGGAAGACCTCTCGTCTGTCATTCTATAATGTTACATGTGACATTTTATGGGACCGTAAATCTCACCTTTACTCATCAGCTTCATCAATGCCTTAAATTTCAAATTGAAAATTCGTGCAACAATATCGTGTCTGTCGTGGGGTTTCTGTTCAGCAAAAAAGGTATTTGGATATATCTTCTTATTTGGGGTTGCATGTAAAGGTTATGAACGAATGAAGCTTTCCGTTTTGTCGGACATACGTTAGGGCATCTTTGATTTTCTCATGCATGTATTGGGGTCTTCCTGTGAAAGAAGAAGGAAGAATGAATGGTTGTCCAACATCATGATTGTTGCCATCACTGCTTGATCGCATCTCTAAGATGAATGTAGTCCTTTACCCTGCGCTTTGATTGATTGTGCCTTGTGAAATTAATCGTTTAGTTTTGACCTTGGCATACATATCTACCAAGAACTCATTGAAAAATTCTCGGAAGTAATGTAAGGGGTAGAATTTATTTTTTCTCATCGACACACTGTATGGATAGAAATTCATGGCAGATATTTTTTTCTTGCGGTCACTCTGCTTTAAAAAGAATGTATAACCATCTCCGCCTAGTGGGAAAAGCATCGGGTATTGGGTAGGTTTCAGCAATCCTTTTCAGCCTATTGTCCCTAGTTTTCATAGCTATGTCCCTTTTCTGAAAACCTTGCCCATCGAATAAAATGGCAAATTTCATTGAAATTGGGAGAGTTAAATATACCTATGTGAGCATTGGCAGGTTTTCTGTCAGCTTTTACCACGACCGTGAAGTTGCCCGTTTGTTGACTTGTTATTGCGCTTTTGAAACTTTTTATGTAACTGTCATTTTGGTGAAGCATGATTTATAGATGTTTAGATATATTAGGATTTAGAACAGAGTTTCTTTTGTAGCATTGGGATACAAGAATTGAAGAGAAACTTGTTTCTTACCCCATTGCACCACTCCCAACGTCGATGCAGAACATCAACGCGAGAAAATATAAATCATAACTACGTGCACTTGTGGCCTGAAAACTTTACATACCTGGTGTATGGATAAATTTGTTTTCTGAAATATCTGCACTTGACAAAGAGATGATATATAGTTCATTCAGGACCAGGTGGGAATTCATAAAATATGTCCTTGTCAAGGCACGTGCCTTTTGGGTTGTCAAAATGTTCAAAATGGGAATCCGTGTGAATAAACCGGAAACGTCATCATGTGAAAGTGAAAGAAAATATGTACACCAAAGGACAAGCTGCATATCTGGCGTGAGTGGTTGAGTCATCTAAACAAATTTCATGTGCATAAAATTCTTAAATGACGTGGAATTGAAGTTATGGTGGATGATGTTTTTTGGTGGGGCATGTGCTGAGGGGAAGCAGTATTGAAACAGCTTTAAATCGCATCAAGTACGTGCCAAGAAACCTAGAGAAGTTATTCATGCTGATCTACGTGTGCCTACGGTGTGTAAGTCATTGGACAGAGCAAAGTATTTTGTATGCTTCACATGTGACTATTCACGGTTTCGTATGTTTTACTTCCTCAAAGAAAAATTGGAGACTGTGGGGAAGATAACTGGATTCTTTAAAAAAAATTCTGAGAATCACTGTGGATGTGTAGTAAAACCATTTCATTGTGACTGCGGAAAGGAGTTTGAAAAAAGTAATGTGCTAAAACTCCTGAAATTGAAAGGTGTGACACTTGTTATAACAAATCCATACACACCAGAGCAGAATGACTGTGTTGAACGTGCAAACAGAACCGTGGTCGAGCTTTCTCGAACAATGCTTTTGGTGAAAAATTGCCAAAATTACTATGAGCTGATGCAGTGAATACTGCTGTCTATGTTTTTAATAGAAAGAGGCCGAGTGGTATTGATGGCAAGACACCTTATGAATTATTTATGGCAAAGAATGCACATCTGTATGAACTTCATTAATTTGGTATAGACTGTTATGTGCATGTGCCAGCAGAAAAGTGAAAGAAGTGGGATTCTAAGGAGAATCAAGGCATTTTCGTTGTATATACATACGATATGGATGGTTACTGCATCTGGATGAGGTCCGAAAATCGTGTAATCAGAAGCAGAAACGTAATGTTTCATCTGGAGAAGGTTAGTGAGACGTTGGCATTATTTGCAGTGGACATAATCAAAAACTCATAAGCTGGGGGAAAAGTGTCTATTACAAGTTTGACTGATACCACAACTGAATTGACAACGCTGTCATTGCGAGACCGAACAACAACTAAACAACCTGAGTGCCTAATTGAGGTGATGCTAGTTGAAGTAGAGGAGCCAAGGACTTATGCTGAGGCATTAAAGTCTTCAGAACAATTACTTTGCAAGTCTGTGATGGAAAAAAGAAATGAAATCATTGGAGGAACATTCAACATGGACTTAAGTTGAACCCCAGACAGGTCTCAAGACCATTTCTAATCGCTGGGTGTATCATGTGAAGTGTAAGGCTAATGGTGAAATGGATCTGTATAGGCGTGTCTAGTTGACCGCGGTTTCAGACAACGAGACGGGATCGACTAAACCAAAACGTTCTGTCCTGTTGCACGTTTTGATACAATCCAATTTGTGTTAAGTATTGCAGCCAACGAGCATCTTAAACTGCCACAATTTGATGCAAATACAACTTTCCTGAACGGTGTAATTGAAGAAGAAATTTACATAGAGCAGCCGGAGGAATCTGATGATTAAACAAATTGTGTCTGCAAACTTCAGAAAAGCCTAGGTGGATTGAAACAATTACCTAGATGCTGGAATAAAAGATTGAAATATGTGTTGTTTAACCTCAAAATGTGTAAGCTTACGGCAGATCCATGTTTATTCTACTTCATTTATGAAGGAAGAAAATTAGTTGTGGTGTTTTATGTTTATGATGGACTGGTTGTTGCTACTAGGAAATCTGATATTAATGAGTATATGTTTAAGTTGGAGCCGGAATTCAAGATAACTGCTGAACCAATTGGATTTTTTCTAAATGTGCTAATCTAATGCAACAATGGTGGTTCAATTTTCATTTCTTAAAAAAAACAATGCTTATGACATAACTCGAAAATTGATGCAAATCCTGTTTCAACACCAATGGAGAAGTGTTTACTGACAAGAGAAGTGACTTATACTGATCCAAATATTTTTCAGTATAGAGAGGCTGAAGGCTGTCTGATATATTTGGATGTTGCTTTCTCAAAGAGATATGTATCACAGTTCCTTGAGAAGCAAGGAGAAATACACTGGACAATGGTCAAACGTATTATGAAATATATAAGAGGTAAAACCACGATGGGCATCCAGTACAAAGTTGCTGAGAAAGTCGGTGAACTTAAAGCTTAGAGCGATGCTGATTNGGGGGGTGAACTCCTGGTCGAGGAGAATACAACAAAGTATGTCACTGTCGACAACTGAGGTGTAGTACATTGTTGCAAGCGAGGCTGCAAAAAATGCTGTCTGGATGAATCGACTATTCCACTAGATCGCTCCATTGAAAACTGTACCTGTGCTTCTAGTGGATAATGCAAGTTCTGTAAGGTTGGCCAAGAACCCTAAATTTCATATGCGTTCAAAACACATAGATGTTTATTTTCATTTTGTGCGTGAGCTAGTTCGGGAAGGTCATTTAGTGATCAAGCATGTGCATAGCAAAAGTCCAGTTGCGGACATATTTACAAAACCATTTTCACGTGTGCAATTTGAGTGGTTGCGTGTAATGTTGGGCATGATATTAATTCCAATCTGAATGTGATTGATTACTGTAGGACCTATGATTCTATACTTAAGTGTTTATAATTTTGTTGTAGTCTTAATTTTTTATTTTTACAAGTATATTTAAAGTTTTAGGAGAAGTGTTATTTCAAAAACATTTAATGATTATATCCCCTAGTTAGTAAATGTACATTTATATTGGTATCGCTGAAACTGTTTATGTTTTTGATACTATTTGATATGTTTAAGTTGGTTTCCATGAGCTCGTTGTAACACTGCAAGTTTGTTAATAATTACTTTTTCATGTCATGTCAGTATAATTAAATGATTATCATATTAATTACACTGCTGTAACGCAATAGCCTCTATAATAACTGATCCTAGCACATATTTTATCTAGATTCTTAAATTGAGGGAATTAATTTCCTAGATTGGGAAAAACATTGTTGTTATTGATAAGTTATTATCGTTAAGTCGCATTTAAACCAATAATACTGACTGTAATTCTCAAATTAAAATGTTGGGTAGTCGATTTTACAATATTATTTTCTTAGTCAGGTTTTTCGTGCATGAATAGTAAATTAATAACATTACAACTATGTTTGAATTAGTTTTGGTATGCATTATAATATTTTCAACTTCTACGGAATGATAAGGATCGAGGAATTAAGGATAAGGATTCTGTACTTAGTGCAATCCTGTTAGTTTGTATACGATATCTTGGGAGTACTACGCACCTTACGGATATGGATTCTCTAGATGTGGCTTATTTCTTGTTGCCGTTTCTATAATAGATTAGTTTCAAGTGGGAGCGAGTTATTAACCCACACATCCCATGGATGTATACGAGTGGGTGAGAAAGCCTACAAATGTTGCGGGAAAGGTATTTTCACGTGCCTTCCGGGGTTATTTTTACATCCCATAATAAACGTGGGACCAATGGATTTATTTTCCTTAAGAAAAATTTTGTTGTATGTATTTTTACGGCTCAGTAAAAACCCATTGACTTGAGCTGGGCTCGAACCCATGAACATCAGGTTTCGAGGCGAGAACTTAACCACCAGATAACCCAGGTCAAACCACACTTATAGCATATTAAACATTTACATTAAGTGATCAAATAGTGAGCTGGGTGATGAGTGAGGGTGTGATGCCAGCCAATATTTAGGCCAATTTTTTTTTTT
>CABFOW010006472.1:0-18840 GCA_902141385.1 Timema californicum | reverse complement strand
GCGTCTTACTATCCGTTCGGGTTATACACTTTAAGTACTAATTACGCTAATGGATTAGGAATTAGGAAGGTTGAATTAGAGGAAGTGAACCCGCATCTGCGTGGAGGGAGAATGGAAACCCGTTTAGGAAAAACCACCCCCAGTTCACCCGACCGAGATTTGAACTTCGATCTCCACGTCCTCGGCAGTCGAGCTCAACACGACAAGCGCGTTAGCCAACTACGCCACCGAGGTGGGTCCAAACTTAAAGATTATTTTAAATATTGTATTGATGATATACCGTAAATAAGATATAAAATAATACAGATCGTTAAATCCCAGGAGAAGGGGATGTACTCTTAATACATTGATTATAATATTGAAATATTTAAGTAACCTAGTTCGGTGAAAGCATGGTTTAAGGCGAAACTCTTACTGTATACTTGACTTCAAGTGTCTGGAAAATAGGGACTAAAATCTCGATTGAGTGTACTAAGGGTGATTTAAAAAAATAGTTATCCTCTCTACTTCCACGAAAATATGGGATACACTTCCTTTGAATATAACCTTCATAGTCCCTAAAATCATAAGCGTAGTTAGTGCATAAGCCTATAACCTGAACGGGTAGTAAGAGACGGTGCTAAATATATATTTATATAATTATAATGAAGTCAACAGAAGACCAGACACTAGTAACATATACCACCACCAAGTGCTGTAGTCGATATGTAAGTGGGATAAGAGAACTAGAATAGCTGGTTTTGTTTATGTGAAATCCATTTAAAAAGCTGTAATATTTTTACCAGAAAATAAAATTAACATTTCCAAACACTGCAGATTTCCCTTCTTACATCTATTATCGGTATTCACTCTCTATAAGTGTGTTCCATGAGTCATTTAACTTTGGATTATGTTGAGGTAATGGAAGTAGTCATGAGCTAGTCATGATGGTAACAAAAACTGGCTATCTTACAGTAGGACAGATAGGAAGTATATTTTTTGTGATCCTGACTGTACCTTAAAAGATTGAGTGGAAAGGGTAGAAAGCAAACTTACCTCTCGTTCACAAATTGCACCTTATGAACAAGAAAGTCTATTCGGTCGAGTCCAGTCTAGACAAGATGTAAATATAGAAGAGTGCATATTAGAAGAAGTAGGGGAGGAATGGGGATGGAGGGGTAAAGGGGGGGAAGGTTGTCGCCCCTTGCGCCAACAGCAACTTGAGAAGTAATGAAAGAAAGTAGCTCAACAGAACCATGCCACTACATAGCACAAGGTGGGCTAACCGTACGAGCGTAGTACACTTTCACACAAACAGGTTGACTCTCAGCTTGGGGACCTTGGCTCGATCCTGAATAGGTAGATTGAAGAAAATAGTGTCACCAAGATCGAATATATTTATAACTGAATGTGTATTTTCATCACACAGATTTTTAGACGTTATATAAGTGCAATGCCGTTGTCGGGGAAGGTTGGGGGGGGGGCGGGGGGTTTAACACCCCCCCAAATTTTATAAAAAATATAAATGGCTTAATTTATGGCTCAAACAATATCAAAATTAAGGTGCAAGTATTACCACAAAAAGCACTTCAGAGAGCTTCTAGAGCTTTTTAATAGTTTATATTTTATTTTTATATTTTATACTTTTTACAGTCTTCGGCAATTATGGTGTTATGGTACCATGAAAAGAGATTAAGAATTTTTCCTAGCCTTCAGCGGTTAGGGAGTCCTGGTACCATAAAAACACTTCAGATAGCTTCTATACTTTGTTTATCATTTATAATTTTTTTCTATACTCCGACAATTGTGGGATATGCCCACCAAAACCCCCTGAAATTATTGGCTGGATACGGCCTTGTTTAAGTGGCATTTAATGAACTAAAATATGTTCGATGCTAATGAGAATAATATTATCCTATGTTTGTTCATATGGTTTAAGGCATAGGTTTTACAATATAATATAATTAGGGGAGCTTAGCGAATCTTGGCCGGCAGGCGTGATTTATAACTGTGCTTTTCCAATACTCTACCTGCGACAACGCTGGTGCATTTTAAAATTAAGCTCCTCTTCTTTTTCCCATGGATTAAGCTTTTAAATACCTCAGTACTAATGTAATGATTATCGTGTATTTATAAATAAAAATAATTTGTTGACGTTTTATATCATTCAGCTGCGTCCCAGCCAGCCTCACCAAACAAATGTTATACCTAGTCTGAAACAACATATCTTCATGGCACGTACAAGTATATATATCTTAAAGATGTTTAGATCTTTCATATCGTGCTGAGTCTAAGATTTACCACCACTAAATACAAAACATTTGAAATTAGATCATGAACTTTTATTCTCCCTTGCAGACTGTACCGTATTAAAAGATTAAAATTGAAATTTTAATGTTTACAAGACTAATAATTTGTTGGTCTGAATCTAATTTTAGCATTTAATTCTATCTTGACCATGTAATAAATAAAATAAATATTTTTTAACTCGAAATCACCTTATTTATATTTATAAATCTAATTTTCGGTAAGTAAGTAAGTAAATAAACAAAAGTAGTTTCGTAAACAAATAATTTATTGGTAAAAGTTAAGAAAATGTCAGTAAAAATCTAGCCTTCAAAAAATATATATGTGACCTAAAATTTTGGCCCCACTATAGAATTTTTAAACCTACTTTCTTATCGCGATTCCATTGTCTGTAATTACGCGACAACAGTCCCCTTACAACTAGCCCCATTTCATTTGTGTCAGCTGACCTTGAGAATGAGCAGCACGTTAACTCCCTAGTGCGCGCGCGCGCACACACACACACACACACACACTAGCCCAAACTAGAGATTTAATAAATATAGTTTTTATCAAAATATGTTTTAATATTTCGTAAGAAAATATTTTAATCCAACAGTAAAAAAAATATTAAAATAATTCATAAATGTACCGTAGGAATTTGTTTACTTAAAGTTTTTAAAGCGTTGGTAACCTGGTGTTCGAGGGGTAATGTGTCAGATTTCTGTGTTGGGGGTCCGAAGTTTAATCTTCAGTCCCAGCACAGATTTATCTGATTGCCAAACCTTTCCTTCACCTCCGACAAGACGTGAATGTGTGGAGTACCAGGCCTCCAACATGGTTCGGATCCCACGTTAAACTGTAGGTCCTCCATTTCATCTCACAATCACCCTACCATTACACATTAGCGTAGTGCGTATAACCCGAACGGGTAGTAAGACAACTTATGAGATAAAGTAAGGTATATCTTACCATAGTTCCCTAAAATAAGAACAACAAAAGTCCCATCTCAATCCGATGAGTACTTTTTGAGTTTACTGACACAAATAGACATACAAACATCCTAAAAACATCACAAAACATCATAAAAAGGATTCACAAATTTTGCATGAGCCTACCAATCTTATAGTTTTATTACAAGATTATATTTACTATCTATGAAACCATTATTAAATAATTTGAAATAAACATGCTATGGTAGGTGGCGTATCACACCAAATGTAACGGTAATTTAAGACTCTAATGCAAGCATGATAGCATTGGTTCTCTTACATGGAGGCACTGTTGCAATGAACAGAAAAATAAATAGTTTAAATTTATTATCAAAGAAACAAAACTAAGTAAGCCTAATTTACACGCAATACTATAAAATATTTTTAAAATAACTAGCCTTAATACTAAAATAGGATAATGCCAACAGTAGCTCTTATACGTTGGAGGTATTGTTGCAATATCAACAAAAATATAGTTTTATAAACTTACCAACAAAGAAATAAAATTAAATAAATATTTATTGGGACTCTATACCATAAAATAATTCAAAAATAGCAAAATTTAAGACACTAGTGCAATTACGCTAACAGTGGGTTCCTTACGCTCAAGTAATGTTGCAATGAACAACCAAATGAATAATTTTAATTTATTATTGAAAGAACCAAAATAAATAATTACAATGTACGTACTAAGCCTTATAATAGATAAAACATATTTAAGTGTAAGATGCAACAGTGGTTTTCTTACATAAACATAGTGTTTCAGTGAACAACAACAGTAATAGATTTGATTAACTATAAAAGACCGATCTAAATAAAACTATTTACAATTAAAACCATAAAATAAATGAAAAGGAACCTAAAATTAAGGCGAAAATTCAAGCATACTCTTACATGGAGGCGGTGTTGCAATGAAAAACAAAATTAATCGCGAAGCATTAAAATTAAATTTAAAATAACTAAATTTAAGAATCAAATGCAAGTACTCTAAAAGTTGCTCTATTACGTGGAGGCACTTTTGCAATGAACAATAAAATTTATATGCATTATTTATTATTAGACTTTAATCATTGCATTCAATTAGAAATCATTTTATTTTAATTATGAATTTTCACTGTACGCTATGCATTGTTTACTATTAGCTAAACCGAACGCATACATATAAAGCTAAAGTTATATATGATATATTATACAAATAAAAGATCAAATGATAGGGGACAAATCATTTACGTGTATTTTTATTTTGTAAAGGAAACATTATTTACATTCTAATGTGAAATCATAAAATGCCTAAAAAAAACCAACTTAGATTTAAGACGCAAATGATAGCACGCTAACAGTGGCTATATTAAGTGGAGGTACAATGGCAATTAACACTAAAAGAAATAATTACATTTACCATCTTAAAAACCAAAATTAAGTAAATTTACAGAAGCACTATGTATTAAACACACTAACTTATCAAACAAGATTGTGCTTTTGACTAATTACCAAGAAACAAAAGATAATAAATTTATTTCATATCAATATAGTAAAATTACTTAAAACATAATATGTGGCTTCAAACATTATATTGACATTAATAAAGTAGAAAATGTAAATAAGTTTTCATGTTCCCAAAACACTCTTTGCCGAGGTAACATACAATTGTTTTGTTTTTTTAATTTCCAAATCCTTCTCTGTCAAGGATACTTATAATTATTAATTGGTTTGTTGATCTTTCCAAACCTCTCGTTGCCAAGGAGACTTAAAATATAATTTAATATATTTCATAGATTAAAAGTTAATAATATCTAATATCATGTTTGAATGTTACAAATTTAAGAAGGAAATGTAACCACACTATTAGTATATTTTTTGACATTGCCTCATTTGATGCTGAAAGAGCGTGATGGTAAATAGCTTACAATATATTCTGAAAAATAAAGAGTACAACAAAAGAAGTCCTGTCTATATCCGATAAGTACTCTCTGAGCTTACTGGCAACAAACAAACAAACAATCAAAGGCACTGACAGATTTAGAGTTTTAATATAATTATTTAAGCTACACAAAAAAAAAGAGTTGGTTTTAAAATTATTACTGCTCCATAAAGATAGAAACCATAAGAAATCCACAAAGCATAATTCTTAAAAACATAGTAATATCCAAGCAAAAACGTTTACCTGAATTAATTATATTTTAAACCAAAAATGTGATAAAATTATTTGTATGCGTTGTAAAATTGTTACTGCTCCATAAAGATAGAAACCATACGAAATTCAAAAAGCATAGTTCTTAAAAAAATAGTAATATATAAGCAAAAACGTTTACCTGAACTAACTATATTTTAAACCAAAAATGTAATGAAATTATTTGTATGCGCTAGTCCCCTTAAGTCAAAACGATCCAACCTGCAAAATGATCTCTCTCTGCATAATTTAACAGTAAATAAAACTATATTAGTTTGTCTCCCAGACCACGGGAACTTGATAACATGTCTGATAATCCTACTGTCACGTTTGTGCATACGATCCATAACATACTCTTTGCCCTGTATTGAACTATCAAATGTCATGAACACGCAAATTAGATTGCGGCGGGTCCTGTCCTATACATACCGATATAATTTCCTTCAACGTTCAACTCCATGGTAGATGAAGAGGTTTGGGGGTGAGAAGGGTATATGTCTCATATTTTCTATTGTTGTACAATAGAACGTGATCCTTATGAGCACACAGCTAATATACACTTAACCAAGCTCAGTACTCTTGATACCCAGTTCAATCATATATATATTTAGCACCGTGTCTTACTACCCGTTTGGGTTGTACGCTTAAGTACTAATTACGCTAATAGGCTAGTAGTTGATAAGGTTGAATATAGATTAAGTTAGCCCACATTTGCGTGGGGGAGAGAGAGTTGAAAGCAATTTTTGAAATTACCCCCCAGCTCACCCGAGTGAGATTCAAACCTTGATCTCCTTGTCCTCGGCAGTCTAGCTCAACACAAGACTAGCGTGCTACCTAACTACACCACCGATTAGGGTAAATGGATATGTAATTACTAATAATTGTATAAGAGGGTTACCCTGTAAAATAATGGTTAGTTTATTCACTGGGATCGAACCAATGCCTTCTATTGTAATCCATCCCTTAAGCCACTTAGTCATGAAGATGAGCGACATATGGTCTACTTCAAACTAGCACCAAATAAATTAAAGTATAAATTTCTTGAAACAACTTGTTAAACTTAGAGTGATTTTCCGCATCAAAACTACATTATCTACATCATGAATTTCCTTCTTGTTATTTTACCATCTTGAAGAGGATGCATTTCCTTTGAAACTATCCTCTGAGTAAGTTAAAAGGTCTTTTGTCAAAGGTAAAACTAAATATTTATGGTCCTTGATTAACATTAAATTTAAAGAAAGGCTTAAAAATAATTTAGCTTACATTTGTACTTTCTCATAACAAGGGAAATTTTGTAAACGTGAAAAAACTTGATTTCCAAACAATGATAAACCTTAACGTTTCTTGTGAACCCATATACAAAAATAATTGGAAATAACCATTCTGTCTATCCCCATGTCGGTCTGTCCTGGGTCATGGATCCAAAACCATGTAATGAATTTTGTTCTACCTTGATATTTAAATACTTTAGGGCTTTACTTAAGGAAGTTTTTTATTTTGACCTAAAACCTCCAATTTATGGTAGCATAATGATGAGCGATTTTTTTGAATTCCAAATTTTTTGAAAGTGCCTTTTACGATTGGATATCTAGGGAGCGGTTGACCTCCCAAATAGCATTGTATATTTGTATTTTTGTTAAAAAAATGTGTTAAGGGTAATCTACTGATGAATGTATTTTCAGAAATTCCGATAGTGATTTTTTTTTATGACTGTAACTGTATAGTGTTTAAAATAACAAATAAAATTGCATACTGGTCCTTTGGAGTAAAATTCTTTTGGCTATTTTACTGAAAAATGGTTTCTTAAGGAATTTAAAATTTAAAAATAATTTAGTGATTTGTCCCAAAATGATTACATTCGTAGTGTACACTATGCATAATTATATATTTATTCATTGGTTTTTCTTAAAGAAATCATCATATATCAGTTTACTATTAACTTATTTTTACAAAATTTGAACTCTAATTTGGTTCTAATGATTTTCTTCAGAAATCGTATCGGGGTGCTATTTTATATGATTAATATTAATGTATCTCCATTTTTCTAAAATTAATTAATTGAGGTTAGTTTACAAGACAAAATATAGAAAATATGAAATATTTTGGAGTTTTCTTTGAAGATTGAATTTAAATCGGGTATATAATTTTTTTATATATAATAAATGAAAATACTTCTATTTATACCCATCAGGTATAACTTTACGGTGGTTAACAAATAATTTATTTTTGAAAATTTAAAAATGTGTTTAAAATATTTGAACCATTTGGTTTAAAATGTATATATAAGTTAAAGAATGTTTATTATGGTTAAAAGATGATGTATTGGCTTTTATGAGGAAAAAATACTTAAGCGCTATTTACTGAAAATCTGTTTTAAAAAAATTCTTATAGGCTTTAATACACAATATGAGAAAGTTTATAATATTGTGTCGTACCATTTATTTTTACTCGCATATTAAACTTAAAACAATAAAATTTATACAAGTAAGTTATTATAATTTTAGCAGTGATTGGGACAGTAACTAAATGTATTTTAAATCATATTTAAAAACTCCCCAAACTAGTGGACACAAGGTTTAGGGCATCGAGCTTACAGCAAACATGATCACTACATACGGGATGAATCTGGTTCTAATCTCAACTAGATGCGCTGAGAGATTATTTTCTACTTGTGATTTATCAGTGTAGTTTAAAAATATATAATCACAATAATGGAGTTGCACCTTCTATAATACTTCTACCTCAGTCTTATCCAAGTTATATTAATATATTAATAAGGCTTGTATTGAACTTAATAAGCTAAACGTCCTAACCTGATAGACTACACGTTTAACGATAAATTTAAAATACCTGGGTTTCACTGTCATAAATTAAAATAAATGGTAGAACACAATCGTCCAAACTTTCTCATATACTGAATTACATCTTGTATTATATGATCAAAAATAAGTTATTTGGTAAATTTTCTTAGATAATGTATAGTGATAATATTAATAAAGTGAAATAAAAATTTAGTTCTTATTCATCATAAAAATCATATCCCAGATTCTAATTTTAAATACAACCTTCAAGGTCATTTTCAAAATGTTAAAAAAAATTTAAAATGCCTCTAAACTTAAATAACCAAAATTTTTTTTTTTTAGGAAAAACAACAACATTATTTAATATCGTGTAAAATATTCTCCAAATACCAATTTTGGACAAAATTGTTAAAGCTATTTACAAAAATAATTAATTTAATTTAAAATAATTCATAATTTAACTTACAATTAAATTATTTTCCTTAGAAAAATATCCAACTAATTGATTATTTATAGTGTACAAGCTCACCAGATACCAATTTTGAACCAAATATTTGGAGCCATTTCTTGTATCAATTTTTGAAATATCTTGAATTTTAAAAAAAAACTCATTAATAAACAGCACATTAATGAATTATTACCCCATAAAACCCAGTGTTATTTGCATATCTATGCAGAATTTCAGCATTTTTATCGGGTGGGTGGTCGGTCAAGGGAATATTCCATACCAGTAAAACCAATACAGTGTAAATAGCTGTCAAAAGAAAGGGATGAAGTCTAAGCATTCTTTTGGAGAGGACAGTAATAGAATCAGTTTCCAACTTCAACTACCTTGGAGGTATTATCTCAAAAGACCATATTCAATAGGACACAGAAAGCACCACATGTTTTAAGTGATGCGGGATAACAAAGTATTCCAGAAATCCAAATTACTTTTGTTTAATTTTATTTTTTTATGTTGTTGACGGCCTTGTGTTCCTTCTCATTGTTGACTTCCCCGTAGGTTTTTTTTAGCATCACTTCTTACTACCTATTCAGGCTATACGCGTATATTTTAATAATTGCGCTATGGATTAAAAAGGTTGACTTTAGAAGGTGTACCAATATTTACATGGATGGACAGTGGAAAACCATTTTGTTTATTAAAGCAGCTCTAGTTATCTTGTGGTATTTAGCAGCTTGAGCCACTGGCATACCAGCCCTTACTGTATTTAGTGAATTTTGTATTGCCTACATCTTATAGTTAAGAAAATTTGTTAATTTTTGTCTCTAAATAAAAATTAAAACCCTTCTATTTCGAATATTTTTAAGTAAATATTACAAATTATAATTAAGTCTCTAGTTTTAAGTCTTTAGATTTAAATCTACCAGTTCCTTTGGATCTGTGGTATATCTCACCGTACCAAATAATGAACAATTATAATCTCCCATTACTCGATACCATTTTTAACACTTTATTTTATATTTCATATTTAATTAAGATTATGTACGTACGTACTCGTAAATTATTAGTTCAAATATAAATTATAGAATAATAAAGCCAGGTATACAATGTCACAAATACAGCTTTCCTTATTTAATATAAACACAACATCGAGCTTTGATTGTTTGGTATCAGCTGTGGATACAAGAGTCAGTTTCTGATCATAGTTGTAAAATGCTGTGTACCAGTAATGTACATGAAAAAGTTTGTTGATTTTTCTATAAATAGATAATTTACTATAATTTTTTCATAAGAAAACATTAATCTATTTTACCTATCGTCAATATGCAATGTCTGCTTGGTTACAAAAGCCTTACACCGTGATTAACATAGTTTGGTGTAACTTAAAATTTGGCATAAGTAACACTGGCGCAACAATACAATCTCAAACATAGGAAACTGAAATTTTAGTTGAAAGACGCAGATTTGTACTTCTTTGGTGGTCAATTATTAAACTGTATCAGAGTACTACAAAACTACAAATAAAATTAATATATACATATATATTGCAAATGTGCAGTTTAAGGATTGTTTTAAGCATAATAATTGCCAAAAATTTCAATCAATAGGACCCAATCTATTCCTAAACAAACCAGTGTTGTAATGTTTAATGCGCCTGGATACAAACCCAGAGCGGTTTCAATTCTCAGCCGGTACCTTGGGTATTCTTCCCTAGAGGGGAATTACCACAACGGTTATTATTATTATTATTATTATTATGTTCACTACTTATACTTTTATCTTTTGTTTTACTTTAATATTAGGTATTGGTGCTAGGCCAGTTTTGTTACCTGCCTATTGAGGAATTGTAAAGGTGGATCGCCTATGCGGTGGGCACTGTTGTGTGGGAGTGTTGATTATCTAAAGGGCTTTACTCTTTACACCGTTTACGACATATAAGCGACGGAACAAGCGTATTTACACCATCGTTTAAACGCCAACATCGGAAGGGAACGTGCTGATATAACGAGCCAGTCCAAAACTCGGACTAAGTCCTTTGCAAATCATATGATTAGTATGTCTCCCAATAAGATACAGGTCAGGGTTAAATTTTAGAAATAAATTTTATATTGTGTGTGTTTTGAAAATATATATAAATTGGTCCGCTAACGATGTCACATAAAGATAAGCTAAGATAATACTTTCTGTTTTAATGTAAGCTATCTCACCTCTATTCACTGTTTTTCATTTTATTTTAGCTATTACGCTTATCATAAAGGCTTTGAGAGAGAGAGATCAGAAATTTTTACAAGAGGGAATTAACCCACATTAACGTGGAGAGCAAATGATAAATCATGTGTGACGCCTTACCACCCCTCCTCTACCCTTTACCACCTTATTAGTTTGTGTTTATATCGGATCTTGCTACCCATCCAAGTTACACGCATTTTACTTATGTGAATAATGTATGGATGAATTATATATAATTTAGAGGAAATGCACCTGTATTTTATCTAGGCCAGTTTTGTTACCTGCCTATTGAGGAATTGTAAAGGTGGATCGCCTATGCGGTGGGCACTGTTGTGTGGGAGTGTTGATTATCTAAAGGGCTTTACTCTTTACACCGTTTACGACATATAAGCGACGGAACAAGCGTATTTACACCATCGTTTAAACGCCAACATCGGAAGGGAACGTGCTGATATAACGAGCCAGTCCAAAACTCGGACTAAGTCCTTTGCAAATCATATGATTAGTATGTCTCCCAATAAGATACAGGTCAGGGTTAAATTTTAGAAATAAATTTTATATTGTGTGTGTTTTGAAAATATATATAAATTGGTCCGCTAACGATGTCACATAAAGATAAGCTAAGATAATACTTTCTGTTTTAATGTAAGCTATCTCACCTCTATTCACTGTTTTTCATTTTATTTTAGCTATTACGCTTATCATAAAGGCTTTGAGAGAGAGAGATCAGAAATTTTTACAAGAGGGAATTAACCCACATTAACGTGGAGAGCAAATGATAAATCATGTGTGACGCCTTACCACCCCTCCTCTACCCTTTACCACCTTATTAGTTTGTGTTTATATCGGATCTTGCTACCCATCCAAGTTACACGCATTTTACTTATGTGAATAATGTATGGATGAATTATATATAATTTAGAGGAAATGCACCTGTATTTTATTGGATAAATTGGAAAAATCATATAGGAAAAAATACTCTCAGGACAGGTGACTGGGATTCAAACCCAAGCCTTTCCAACATAGTGTAACCAGGCTAGATGATCTTGACATTTAATCCACGTGCTTATCCAACTCGAGTTTATTTCAAGCAGATTTCCTAAATCTTAAAATAAATAATTTGAAAACATTATGATTGATATGCATACACAATAGTTTCTTAAAACACTAATACACTCCAATTGTTGTATGAAAGGCCTTATCTGACATATAGAAAAGTTACAATATCTACTTTTACACACTCATGTGTTAAATCACGTGATATGAAGCCGCCATTGTTGGTATATAGGCTATTGTCAATATATATTAAATAACACAAATAGTAGAGTGAAAACATGTGTTTCTATTTTATAAAACGTACTTTCTTTGAAAATTTGCCTGTATATCTTATATTATTAGTAATGATTACAATATGTATAGCTAAAATAATGAATTAAGAGGATAATATAACATATATCACGTGAAGTATATAAGTTATTGTTGACAGATATACATTATTTAACGGCCGTTCCGGAACCAAACCGTTATTTTCCATATCTCTCGAAATATATTTGTATTTATGACGAAATAGGCAAAATAAAATTGAGTACTCATAACTGTTTGGTATGGTATTACCTATGAGTAAATTACTATGAATTGTAGACAAATTGGCACAATAAAATGTAAACTCCATAAATCGAGCTTAGTATAAAAATATTAATTTCGTCAACATTCTTTTATTTTAAATAGTGGGAGTTATTTTCAATGCTATATTATAAACAGTATTAATATGCTATGTATGACTTTATACTAATTTTAAAATTAACTGGAAATAAAATTAGAGGGATAAATGATAATATAAATAATCTTCTCAACATTTTATATGATCAAATTAACAAACGTGTCATCTATGTCAGTAATATTAATAAATTTAAATTTTAAAACTATCTACTTGCAACAAATGTATTCGAGTTGCATTTAGGGAGATGTTTGAACTTTGGACCCTTTATTGAGTTTCACTTTGCTTTAACTTAAAATAGAGGCCATAGTTCCTATATTGCCATTTATGATGTATTGTAAAATTAAAATATATATTTTAGAAATAATATAAATATTAAACATATTAACATAAAATTTAAAAAAAAACTTTGACGTTTGAATAAATGCAGCATTTTCAATAATATGTATGAGCCATATTATATTACGTAAGTTATGTTAAAACTAGCGAGCTTAAATAGAGGAAATTGTCCTTTGGTTAATATAAATGCTAAACGAAATGTATTCAGAGTTAGTTCTATTAATATTTTTAAATCACCCTTGAGAAATACAAAACTAAGCAATTTAAGATTGCATGAATACATTATTTTCTATTCTTCTTCCCGAACAAAAAGTTTTCGTTTCATTTCAATAACGTAATGAATATGTCCCTCAAGGAAATTATTTAAATGGAATTTAAAAGACGAAAATGAAAGAGAAGTAGTTATAATTACAAAGTCAAGAAAACCAAACTTTCACAAACTTGAGTTTCGCATATTTATTATGACAGATAGCCTTTTTAGGCAATAAACAAAATCAGATAGATGTATAAAATATAGATTGAAGATCTTTTTTTATATGCACACATTTTAATTAAATTATAAATTTAAATGGGTAGTTCAAGTTTCAGTCACTACGCGCACAATTTGTCTTTATGTCTTCAATCAATTGACGAAATTTTACCCGATTAAATTAATACAAATATTGAAAGTATAATTTATTTTTGGGACGAGATTTTTCTATTTATTTTATTTTATTTAAAAGTGCTGACACATTATATGTATTTTTTCAAAATATTTGTCTACTTTTGTCTAGTAATCAGCGTTTGTATTTATTAATGTAAATATTTTTCTCGATTATGCAAAAGCTATAAGACATATAAACAAAACAACCATCCGAAGAAACCAAAGTCCACCGACTCTATTATTATAAAAATAATAACCATTTTAGAAACAAGAAAGTGATTGGAAAACATAAGTACTCTCTATGAAATATTAATCTGTTACTCCAGATCTAAATTCCTTTCTCCACCCACGCTGGTGTTCACATGTTATTAGGCGTTAATATAGCTTTAGTCTGGCTTGCCGGTGATGTTGAAGTCAAGGTAAGAATCTCAACAAAGTTCTACGAAATAGGCTAACCACGTGAGACTCATCAATTCTGTTTTCTCATTACATCTCCAAGCTAATGCGGGTGAACTTCAAATACTATTTTTCTTTATCACTATGTGTTACTACCTGTTTGAATTAAGTGCATACTAATTACGTTTATGTTCTAAGGATGAGTGAGGTTGAATTTAGAGTAAGTGTACCCATATTTGTGCGTTATTCGCGTGAAAAATCATTTAGTAAAATCCACTCTCAGTACACCTGATCGAGATTAGAGCCTCGATCTCCTTGTCACCAGCAAGCTGTTGATCTATGAGAGTAACGCCTTCTTAGACCATGTGACCACTGAAGTGGGTAGACCATTATTAACAATGATGCTAAACTTAAACATTAAAATAAAATTTAAAAGTAATTGGTAGCAAATTAACTATACATAAATAGTGAGTGAGCGCTTTCGTGACCTTGATAATAACAAATTATTTTAAAACTTGTTTCTGTTTACAAATAAGAATAACACAAATATTATTATTATTATTATTTTGCTACCCATTCGGGTTATACGCTATAAGTACTAATTACTCTAATGGATTAGGAATTGGGAAGGTTAAATTAGAGGAAGTGAACCCGAATTTGCGTGGAGGTAGAGTGGAAAACCATTTAGGAACCCCCTCCAGTTCACCCGACCGAGATTCGAACCTCGATCTCCCCGTCCTCAGCAGTCGAGCTCAACATGACTAGCGCGTTAGCCAACTACACTACCGAGGCGAGTCACAAATATTATTGTTTCTGCAAAATATTCGTAGTAACTCAAAATAAGATAGCAATTATATTTTAGGGAATTTAAATTATCTGGGCCTCTCCTCTGAGTTTAAGCAATATTTTAGTAACTTCTAGAAACTCCAGCAGCTACTCTTGATAAAGTTGAACTTCCATACTGGGACAGGTATGATGTGTGGACCCGTACGATTGTAATTTGTACTATAAACAGCAAAAATCCAACTACCGTGTCGATGGTGACTGTCATCTGATAGCTCGTGATCTTAATTTATTACTCATTTATAGCTGAAGATTTCCACATCTCCATCACAAATTCTGCCTTAAAACATGAGTGAAGAATGGTCTTGAACAAGAGACGACTCCTAGATAGCTCAGTGGGTACAGTATTGGAGTACTAAATCAAACATTCCTGGTTAGATTCCTGTGTCGAGGTGTCATATTTTAACTTTCAGAATATGTTTCCTTACAATTACAAATAATTTTCAAATAAACTCTTTCTTAAACATCTGCTTGGAAATAGATTTTTGTAATTTTTATAAATAATTACCTCCAGTTTGTCATGTATATTTATTTATTTATTTAGAACAAAGACTTACTACCCGTTCACATTATACTCTACTAATTACGCTAATGGTTTAGAAATTGGGATGGTTAAATTTAGGGAAAGCTAACCCGCATTTGCGTGGAGGGAGATTGGAAAACCATTTAGTAAAAACCTCCCCAGTTCACCCAACCCAGATTCTAAACTCGATCTCCCCGTCCTTGACAGTTTAGCACAACACTAAAGCAGCGCGTTAGCCAACTACGCCATCGAGGAGGGTTTTTTCATGTAATAAAATATATTTTTAATTATGATGAATGCATGACAGTTTTTAACAATATGTTCAAGTGTAAAAAGGTTAATATTAGTGTAAATGGTTTATTTGTCATAGTTACAAAAATCACTAAAACTATTTTAATAAATGTGATATAGTTATAGGCTAGTAGTGGAATGCGTATACTTGACCATGGAAAGTTTATCAATATTTTGGTAGGACGAAACATTAGGAAAATATATTCTTTTTCCTCTCTCGACAATGATAGCATTTAGTCATAATATTTATATCGATATTAAGTCAATATAGCTAGTTGACGGTAGGAAAGACAGCAAAACAAGGGGATTTATCAAACAGTGGCTGGAAATATTTTTAGAAATGTATCATGATAAAAACATTTTATTGTTAATAAAGCATTACTGAGCAAATAATAATTATTTTCTATTAGGCTGTCTGTCATTAGTGGGCAATGTTTACAACAAAGTAACGTCCGCTCGCTGTCCCTTACCCCCGCTCCTATGAGCTATCAATAGCGACAGCTCCAGATAACGTGATCTGACGTATGAACACCATAAATTAAATATATTATTTTCTTGATATCAGATAAGGTCATTCTTATGAATATTTGACTGTACTCTACATAAAGTAACAATATTAAGCTGGTGCTGACGAAGATTTTTCTATTAACTAATATATTATATATTCTGAAAATTGAAAAATGACACTTGGACACGGGAATTGAACCCGTGTCCAGGTGTCATTTTTCAATTTTCAGAATATGATATCTATGAGGTAGTATCCTATTTAAAATGCATCAACAATAGCTTCGGCTATTTGTTTCATTAATATATTATACATCAAAAATGAGTTTGTGTGTGTATGTTCCTCTTTGGCTCAAAAACCACTATATCGATTTCCCTGGAATCTCGCATAGATATAGCTTGGACGTTAGGTTAATACATAGGCTGTATATTTTATTTTAAAATTCAATCAAATGGATGATTTTTCAAATATTTTGTCTTATAGCTTGTGATTAATGTTGTATTCTCCTAGTGAATGTAGATTACTTATTTTTTACTTGATCCAAAGCTACAAAAGACAATTCACTCACAAATACAAAGAGAAACTAATTATTTCGTACTCGTTGCTTATATTTATATTAGTAGGTAAAATATTTTACTTAAGATGATAAAACTTACAAAAATTTAAAGTTAAAAATCTTTATTCAATTTTATCTTATAATTACATAACAAATATTCAAATATATATTCTCTAATTAAAAGGCAGTTTAAACTTCAGAGGAGACACGTATATAATAAAGAAAAATCTTATCTACATTTGTGTGATAGCAATGTCACTTCAACACCAAAAAACTTAACATAGGTACTTACGAATACCTGAAAATGTGCACCTCAGGGAAATTTTTAAAATTTAATTATACCTATATTGATACCCAAACATCTTGGGCCACCAAACTGCTGGTGCGAGTTACTTCAAAATCCAAAAATCTGATTCTTTAAATTCTCATAATAATATATAACATATGTGGGAGAAGTTGGGTTGGTTTTTTTATGAAATATGATTTTATGAGCCTGACACTTTCGACCGCTTGAGCATTACCTGAGGGAAAACTAAAACCAAGAAAAAAATACTAGCATTTTCATATATGTCTGTGTCCGAAGATATATTGGGGTGTACATCGAGGATTTATTATCTTTACCTTTTAATTATATTTTGAGATTGATGCCAAGGGTGGAAGAGGACACGAGAAAATACAAGTATTTGTGTGGGTTTTTTATCAGATTTTTTTAATAAAATAAATCAAATAGTTCTCAAGTAGAAACATAGTATAATTTTATTCACATGGCGACATCAACAATTCTTGAATATATATCAAGGGATTCCTAATATTGTATGTCTATGCTTTTTTCTCTTAACTTTAAAAAGTTTCTTAACGACTTAATTGACCGCATGGTCTAAGGTGTACTCTCGCAATATACTAGACTTCAGATGACGTGGAGATCGTAGTTTGATCTCGGTTGGGTGTACTTAGGGTGTTGCTCCCTATATGGCTTCCTACTCCCTCCATGCAAATGTGAGTACACTTCCCCTGAATTCAACATTATTCATACTTGAACCAATAATATAATTATCACCCAAGCGCCTAACCCAAATGGATAGTAAGACGATGTCCTTAACAAAATTATCATCTATTGCCGCTATGCTTATGGCAGATATTCAACAACTGTTGATATCACCAAGTGAAAGAAATTAACCTCTAGGTATCTACTGAAGAAATATTTTACACATTTTGGTAAAAAAAGTTTCCTATAAACCGCAAAAATTCTGGCTTTTACTCGTATCCACGTCCAATCCACCTTAAATAGAATAATGAGATGTGTGGATAAATTCAAAACCAGTAAACATAAAAAGGGGCTAAGCATATGTACTCAGTGAAATTTGAGAATGTTACACAGGCACCTTCTTTAACTTCTATGACGACTGCCACGGGTATCTCGAAAACAAAACATAATTGTAACCCAAACTTGGAATAGGCCTGCGGAGTCAAAGAACCCTTAGGGTGTACCTGCTTTATTTGTTATTTTGCTTTATTGTTATGTACATTAATCAACTATGGATTTAGTGGACCCGGTTGTGATGAATATCTGTTTAAAAATAATCTAAAAATGGTTTTAATTCACATACATACATTTAAACAGGGCCTATAGGTTAAAATTTTCATTTATTATGAACTATCCTCTTCAGTTTTGGTGAACTTAAAAACAGAAATGTCCCAGAGAAAATGTCATTCTAGCATTCTAACACCTGGAAAACAAGCCTATTTTGGTGTTGAACTTAAGGGGGTGGATCACCATGGGAGATGAGCGCGGCCAGTTTCTAAGCTGATTTCTCTGTACCCGATTACTAAGAAAACTTTTATACATATTTGGATTAGATTTTTACTACTGTAAAGATCAATTCACTTACATGGCTTATGGTTTATTCATATCCGCCCATCCAATTCAAATTTAAGTTTTAGAAATTAATTTAAAGAACACCGCTTAAGACAAACTGGTCTTGTTATTGAAATGTGGGATTACTTAGGGTAAAACTGTTTTCATTATATTACAATAAACACATATCTCTATCATTTAGTATAATTTAACGCCAATTAAAAGTTAAATATTTGTAAGCAACTTTGTTTAAATGATTTTTACATGATC
>CABFOW010006471.1:11303-31765 GCA_902141385.1 Timema californicum | reverse complement strand
TCGGTCGGGTGTACTGAGGGTAGTTTTTCATAAATGGTCTTCACTCTCCCACCATGCAAATAAGGGTAGCCTACACCTATCAGTGTTATTTAGGATGTCAGACAATACTTAGTCATAGCATAGTGTTATTTAGGAGGTCAAACAATACTTACACCTAGCATAAAGTGTTATTTAGGAGGTCAGACAATACTTAGACCTAGCATAGTGTTATTTAGGAGGTCGGACAGTACTTAGACCTAGCAAACAGTTTAATTTAGGATTTGAATTAACTGTTCTGTCACTTAGCCCACTCTTAACGGGATGATATCAAAGTTTGTCGAGCAGTTGGCCCTCTCGTGTCGACCACTTGGTTGTCTATCACTTTGCACTCCTATACTTGAGCTTGTCTAGCAGTTGGTCCAAGTTGTGTCGGCCACTTGACCCACCCAGCCTTCCAAATAATTGTTTTCATTTTGTATACCAGTTGGTTGTCTATTACATGGTTCAGCTCATGTCGATCACTTGGTCCGTGTCGTTTCTTCGTGTCTAGCAGTTCGCTGTCTA
This sequence comes from Timema californicum, assembly GCA_902141385.1. Taxonomy (NCBI): domain Eukaryota; kingdom Metazoa; phylum Arthropoda; class Insecta; order Phasmatodea; family Timematidae; genus Timema; species Timema californicum. The sequence goes on along the minus strand of CABFOW010006471.1, from coordinate 31,222 downwards.
CCACTTTGTCCTCTCGTGTCGACCACTTTGTTGTCTATCACTTTGCCTGCTCTCACTGGCTGGACATTTGTGGCTGTAATTTTAAATCTGTCGTCTGCATACCATTGTGTAAGAGAGAAAGAAACTTTCAGGAATATTTTTCTTTCTTACACCCATACAAAGCAATGTGACATTTTGACATCGTACATCAATTTGATTGAATATGAGATACATCAATGTCTGATTAGTTACATGAAATAGATGTGTTATTAAAAGCTACCCTATAGTAGTATTTAGGTAGGATAAAAGACCTTCCAAAAGGGAATCCATACGTACATTCTAAATGGCCGTTTATCCTACCAAAATACTGATATATGATAGTATTCTGGTAAGGAATACATTTTTACAGATTGAAATTCTTACTAAAATCATGATTTAGTATTATGGCAGGATATAGAAGATATAATAAAAAAACAGAACTATACAATTTAAGAACACAATTTGCGGGATTATAGACAAACAAAAAAATAAGTACAATAGGCAGGAATAGACAAAATTATAACTCAAGCTATAATGCAATTGGCAGATTATAAAGAAAAATAATAATTTCATACAATATATTTTTATTACTTCTTTATGGATCAACAAGTAACAACTATTGTTGCTTTATAGAGACATAACTATAATTAAAATTCCACAAGTGAGTTGAGCCTAAGCAAGAGCTGTTCATTTTTTAATGCCAAATATAATAAATAAGAAAGCAATAATAATGCTTGGAAAACAAAATGCTTACCAGACTATTGAAGATGTTATTTTAATCTATATAGGTATCACCCAAAATCCTAGATGGTAGCATTTAAACATAAAAGATTTGACCAATTTTTTTTATATATATAACTACATTAGTTATTTACTAACTTTATTATCTATGGTTACTATTCATAATGTAAACTCAAAAGCTCATGTGATAAATGTGATTAACTGTCACTTATGTCATTATTTACAAAATAATTTTAGTAAAGTAAAATATTATCAAGTTTGACGTCAATCAATTATATTTATATTTTATAAAATTTCCCGCCTGCCAGAAATCAGATTATTAGTCCCTTGAACAGTAACTTAGCTTTATTTAAATTAATGGCGAGAAAAACAGAATCTGTTAATAAAGAAGGTGATCTTTTAGTTTTTAATGATAGTTCTAGTGGGCAATCTCGGGCGTAGGCTATTACTTAAATAGTTTCCCCTGCATTTTGAAAGTTTTTTTTACGATCAAACCACAATGAAAAGCATTAGTAATCACAATAAACACATTAAAACACTTGACATATAGGCCCTGAGCATTACAAAAATATGTTTATTGATATTAGGTGTTGGTCCCCCTCTCCCAGGTCCCACTCAATAAACCATTTTTTCTCATAATATGACCCATCCATTTGATATTTATTCATAGAATCCCCAGGAAAAAGTTTATCTTTATATTGACTCTTTGAACATCTTCATTAGTTGCTCTATTCGTTTTTATTCTCTTAAATCTCTATCATCACCACATATGAGAGTTTTCCTTAGCGCCCATGTTTCATCTTCATTACAAAGCAATGCTCCGTGTGTAGCACTTCAACAGTTATTTTCCTCATCTTCAGGTTCAATTCAGTACCTAGTAGTGTATTCATTTGTAAGAGGGATTAATAAATAGTTAATATTAGCACCGCGTCTTACTACCCGTTTGGGTTATACGCACTTACGCTAATGTGTAATGGTAGGGTGATTGCGATATGAAATGGAGGACCTACAGTTTAACGTGGGATCCGAACCACAGTGGAGGCCTGGTATTCCCCACATTCTCAAGATGTCTTGTCAGAGGTGAAGGAAGGGTTTGGTGATCAGATAAATCTGTGCCGGGACCGAGGATTGAACCNATGAAATGGAGGACCTACAGTTTAACGTGGGATCCGAACCACAGTGGAGGCCTGGTATTCCCCACATTCTCAAGATGTCTTGTCAGAGGTGAAGGAAGGGTTTGGTGATCAGATAAATCTGTGCCGGGACCGAGGATTGAACCCCGGACCCTCAGCACAGAAGTCCAACACCTTACTCCTAGACAACCAGGTCACCTGTACTTAGGGATTAATTACTTAACATAAATTTCAACAGGATAACATTTTGCTGTGCGGTTTCTTATAGGATTAAGTTTACTGTGAAGTGAACACTGATCATATGGCAATAAACATGTCCAACACAATTCTTGCATATTGTATTTATTACTTTGCTATCATCTTGTTTAAATACCTGTTTAACATTTTCTCTGAACAGGTAGTAAGACACGATGCTAAAAAAAACTAATTACTTAACAGTAAGAAAACTCACATGCATGGCTAAAATGTTAAACACAAAGCAATTAAATTAAAGCTTAGAAATACAGCGGACAGCTTGAAAATTATAAAAGGTGCACAAAAACATTATTTTAATACTATAATTAATTTTTACTAAGAATGAGACCTTATCATACTTGAATCGTTGACGATTTGTATTTTATATTCGAGAATTTGAGAGAATATCAGATTTTAAATTTAAAAACAAATTCACAAAATGTTGAATTGGGATTTGTTCTAGAACTCTAATAGCATAGGCCTACTACTTATTGATGGTGGCACAAACTTAATACCTTTTTTCCTTACCTTGTTACCTCCTTGACTTCACACTTCATCCCTTCTTACCTCCCTTCCTTACCTTGTTACCTCCTTGACTTCACACTTCATCCCCTCTTACCTTTCTTCCTTACCTCGTTACCTCCTTGACTTCACACTTCATCCCCTTTACCTACCTTCCGTACCTCGTTATCTCCTTGACTTCACACTTCATCCCCTCTACCTCCCTTCCTTACCTTGTTATTTCCTTGACTTCACACTTCATCCCTTCTTACTTCATTATCTCCTTGACTTCACACCTCATCCCCTCTCACCTTGTTATATATCTCCTTGGAGAGCTAGTATGTGTGAATTACAAATGTGCAAAGTTTCTGTGGTTTGAGTCCAAGCTTGATGTAGTTAATATTGTTATTATGTTGCCAGATGACTGTGCAAAGTTCAACAGATGGTTATGTAGCACACTAGAAAAGTTCACCCTTCTTCCACCAGCACAACAGTCAACCACCCTTATCGGTATGGTGTGCGCTGCCAGTCCCGAATCTAGGTACCATCTTCTGCTCCAAGTGTCCTCAACACTCCATAAGGACATCCTCACACTACTGCCGTTAGAGCTTGTGGAGCAAGTGTGCGGTTATGTGGATTGTAGGTCCCTTCTACGTGCTACCCGGGTCAGCCAGGACTGGAACAGGTAACTACTATTCGTACGGCTTTTAGTTACTACCACTGTTCACTTGTTCATCTTGATAAAGTAAAGTTGGGTTGAATCCACTATTTTATGAATCCGAATCTCCAATTTACCTTTATTTCTTGAATTCTAATCCAAATCTTGAGGAAAATGGTGAACATAAAAGGAAATATATAACAAAATAATAACAAAGAATAACTAAATAACCAAATGTTAACATTCTGTCTTCTAATCAATCCATTAACATTCATATACACAATAAAGTATTAAATTACTGTACCGACTGATTATATCAGCACTTAAATATAAACAGACACATTACTCAGCCCCCAGCCATTAATTCATCACTTTGAAAGGGGAAATCCACGTTTCACCAGTTATAAATCTTTTACACATGGCAGGAATCGAACACGAGACCCTTAGCTCAAAGGACATACATGCTACTACTGAGCTAAGATGTGAGACTCCTTCACAATCACCTACATCCCTGTTTATATCAGTAGCTGTGTTAGAAAACCAAGTGAAACGCATCTAGGTAGGTACATCTTGTTATAGGATCATATCTTCACTGAGTGCGGTATGGCGCAGTAAATGCCGAAGATTAGGAGACACTCACACAACCGAGAAACCGATTGATTGGAAGGCTCGTTGCATATTGGCCCTGACCCTGCTGGAAAGTTTCCGCACTGGGTCAGCCTTTGTCCACCAAGACGTGAAGTCAACTTGCGTGACCTTGGGGCAGATCACCGGGCTCGACCACTTTCAGGGGCTGCTGTTCGGCAGTAAGTGTTGTTATATGAAAAAGAGCTGTTTATTCCTATTTTAACTACACTGAGTAAAATATAGTTTCAGAGGAAATGAATCCACATTTGTGTGGAGGTGAGTTGGAAAGAACTAAGAGAGAACCTCTCACAGTAGACCTGCTAAAGATTCAAACCTCGAACTCCTCATCAACGGGCAAACTAAACCAGATGATCCTGATAATTAATCTGCGTTTTTTACGGATGTGGGTAACAGAGCTGTGTTTCGGTTGGTTACAGGTGCCGATGACCAAGTGGGAGTGTGGAGCACAGATTCTTTTCAACTGGTGGGCTTGTTCTCTGTGCCATACAGGATAAGCTGCTTGAATGCCTACAACACGCATTCGTTGGCGATTGGCCACAGTACGGGTCATGTCACCACCTGGAACATCAAGTTGAATCAAGGCGATTGCGAGGCCCAAATGTATCGAGAGTTCCGAGGACACACGGGTGTGGTCATGTGTGTATCTGTTAGCCCAGAGATCGGATTGCTCGTGAGTGGTGCCACTGACTTCACTGCTCGAGTATGGTGCCTTCGAGGCGGAGGTCTGCTCCACACACTGTCGTCAGACAACCTCTGGGTGGTCCAGGTAACAAACTGAAATTAAGTTTTTATCATCGTGTCTTACTATTCGTTTGGGTAGAAAGATGTGGTACTTATTACACTATGACTATGTACTAATTACCCTAAAATGTTAGGGATGAGGAAAGAAAAATTTAGAGGAAGTGCGCCCTCATTTATTTGGAGAGTGTGGAAAAACATTTATAAAAAACTACCCTCGCTACACTCAAACAGGATTCTAACCTAAATCTTCCCATCATCGGCAGCCCAGTATATTGCAAGAGTGACCCCGAGACCATTCTATCACCAAAGCAGGTAACTGCTAATCCTTACTTGAACAGTCATTAGGTTCTACTTCTAATTACTATGTACACATGTACCCAGGTGTTTTTACCACCATCGCTCAGCGCCGTCAATGCGTCATGTGATCGCCACTCACTGGTGACCGTGACTAAGGACCATATCCGCGTGTACTCCTGGTCGACGGCATGGCGGCGCGATAGTGAGGGCTGCCTCCTGGCTTGTCAGGATCATGGCAGCATGGAGACTATAGACCCTTGCACCATGGAGATACCACTCAACTATGACCACAGCGTCTTCACACCGGGTTGCCACTTTATTTGCGGCAAATTGGTAGGTTTCGTTCCGTTGACCAGAATGGTGGCTTGATGTTTGTTGCTGCAATAATTTCTTGTAGTTGTTCTCTTTGACAGGAATGGAGGTTTGGTGACTGTTCCCATAGGTTGTATTCACATATATTGAGGGCTAATATTATGAAGATCACTGCTTAATTGAATGACAACAGTTCTTTCTCGACTTAAAATCAGTATTGAGGAGAAAACTCGTCATTTGACTCTCTCTTTGACTACAGGTGTATGTGCCGCAGACTATGTTAGGGTGTGTCCATATTGAGTCCAGGTACATGTGTGGCAGACCATGTTAAGGTGTGCCCTTGTTGAGTCCAGGTGTATGTGCTGCAGACTATGTTAAGGTGTGGCCATGTTGACTACAGGTGTATGTGCCGCAGACTATGTTAAGGTGTGGCCATGTTGACTACAGGTGTATGTCCTGCAGACTATGTTAGGGTGTGTTCATATTGAGTTCAGGTGCATGTGCCGCAGACTATGTTAAGGTGTGTTCATGTTGACTACAGGTATATGTGCGGCAGTCCAAGGTACGAGAGGATGAACCAGGTAATGCTCAGTTGGTGTTCCATGACCTGGCAACGGGAAACCCTGACAGGATCCTCTTTTTGGGTCTTAAAGTTAGGAAACTTCTGGCAGTTGGAGCCAAGTTTGGGCTCATCTTGCTGCACCATATGCACTCGTGTGGCCCCAACCTTCTAGTGGTGGACCTGTACTCTGGGGAGTCTCTGGGAGGCTTCTACCTGCCCCACTCGAGGTACTGATAATTAGAATAGTGTCTAACTAGTATAGAGGTTAACTTTACTCTGATGGCTAGCTCAACTGGTTTACGGACTAGCATTTGTCGAACTAATGCTTGGGGTTATTGGGCTCTATAGCTAGTTAAGAATCAAATAGCCAAAGTTATAATATTTATTTTAGTGAGAATTTACTCGCATCTAGATATATTCTGAAAATTGAAAAATGACACCTGGACACAATAATCAGATCCGGGACCTTTAGCTTAGTACGCCAATGCTCTAAACTCTGAGCTATCCAGGAATCGTTCCGTGCCCAGGGTCATTATTCACTCATATTTGTATAAATGGCTGCAATAAACCAACTACCGAGTCGAAGGTGGCTGCGTTCTTTATCTGATAGCTCGTGATCTTAATAAAAAATCACATTTGAAGCCGACGATTTCCCCACGTCCATTATAGACTTTGGCTTAAGAATATGAGTGAAGAATGACCCTGGGCACAGGATGACTCCTGGATAGCTCAGTGTTTAGAGCATTGGTGTACTAAGCCAAAGGTTCCTGGTTTGATTCCCGTGTCCAGGTGTCATTTTTCAATTTTCAGAATACGTGTAACTAGTGCCAGGGGATGGATTTTGTTTGCTAGTGTTGCGAACTAACATTCTGTCCAAATAGTGCGAGAAGCTAACAATTGCCCGAGAACTATCACTCTTTCTTTAATAGCAATGGGAGCAATTAAAGTAGTACCTGCTTCGGTGGCCGCATGATTTAAGGCGTCATGCTCGTGCTAGACTGGACTGTCGACAACAAGAAGATCGGGATTCAATGCATATAAAATATGGATGCCGAACCTGTGACAGTGGAAGAGATGAGTAGGCTTATAGACTCATTAAGGAAAAAGAAAGCGCCAGGTCTAGACGAAATAATGGCTGAAGCGCTACAGCAAACGAAAGCGGAAATATCTCCCTTCTCAGCATCATTCATAAACCAATGCCTCGCTCAAGATAGGATCCCCAACATCTGGAAACAGAGCGAGGCGATAGTGCTAAGTAAGGGGGAGGACAAGGGCCCGCAACTCGCAAAGTCATACCAGCCAATCTGCCTGCTGAATGTGTGTGGCAAACTTCAAGAGAAGGTTCCGTGTGAGAGAATATTGAGACAGAGAGTGAGTAGGAATGCACAAGCGGCAGTATGGCAAGGCTACAGAGGATGCAAATGTGAGGGTGATAACGCTGATCGATCTTGCGATGGATAAATTATGTTATGGGACATCTTGGGGGCTTTTAATAATCTATGGTGGTCTTCGTTATTTTCTAGATCCAGAGAGTTAAGGTTTCCTAAGAACTTGTATAGGAGTCTGAGAGACTATTGCAGAAACAGATACGCCACCCTGCGATGTCCAGGAGGAAAATATTCTTACAAAGGGATGTCCCCAGGGATCTGTATGTGGACCCGTCTTTTGGGACATAGGTATGGAGCCAGGTCTATCTGAGCTAGAAGCTCTCCCCAATACGACGAGGAGTGTTGCCTTCTCCGACGACTTGTTAATTCTAGTGTGTGGAAACTCGAGACGTAATATGGAAGGGAAATGCAACCGAGTGCTTGAAAGCTTGAGTACCTGGCGCAGTAGTGTGAAGTTGAAGATGGCACCGGTGAAGACTACACACATGCTCTTCAAGGGGATTGTAAAAAGAGATCCGATCATCAAAGTAGAGGGACCTAAAATTAGGGAAAGTAGATCTAACAGGTACCTGGGAGTTACGCTTGATGAGAAAATGAATTTCTCAGAGCACGTGGAGACGTGTGCTAAGGCAATGAGGGTCATGAACAGGATTATAAGCATAGGGCAAAGGTGCTTTCAACTGCCTATGGCCCTCATAAACACATATCAGACTATTTTCTCCTCCCCATAGCGGGATATGGTGCCAGTGCCTGGGCATTTACACTCAAAAGGAAGGTAATTGCAAAATTCTTGAGAAAGCTTCGGAGAACCATCTTATGGAGACTAACCAGGGCATATATAAACAACGTTGATGAACTCGTTATGTGTGGCTCTTGGGATATGTCCTCTGGACCTGCAAATAAGGAAGAGGCTTAAGAAGGGTGATGTTGCTGACGAAAAGAGGGACAGCCACGGCGGATGGAATCGCTTTAGCATTACACGAGGAGTGGCAGGAAAAATTGGGACTCGAGCACTACTGGCAGAAGAGCGCACCAATTTTTCCTGAATATTTGGGAAAGGTTGGAAACGAAACAGTTAGTCCCTCCAAAAGGTCTACTGCATTACATTACCGGAAATGGACCATATAGGGCCACGTTATATGAGTTGGGCCTGGTAGATACCAAGGACTTTGAATGCAGGAACGACGATACGCATGTATATTGTGGCTTGACAATAGATATAAGACTGTACATAAAATAAATTCAAGGACGACGGTGTGGGACATGTTAAGGGACTTGGATGGATGGGGATACCTAGACTCCACGGCCAAGTTGATGTCGGAAGTGAAGAGGGCGGAGTATATGGCAAGGAATGTAAGAAGAAAAGAACAAGAAATTGAAGTAGAGGAACAGGAAGAGGATTGCGAGACAGAGACCAGGTACTTGAGTGTAGGCGAAATATCAGATTAGGAAAATATGCTCTTAAATTGTGCAAAGTAGAAAATAAATTAGAATTGGCTCCATCAAGAGGAAGAAGAGATTATATTGGGAGCACCTGCAGCAGAGGGCAAGCGGTGATGCCTGATATGTAAATGTCAGAAGAAACTGCAAGCTGATGTGTGGGTGGTAAAAAATCAAGACCAGGATATAGAAGATCAAGGGAAATGTCCCCGGACAAAAGGCTTGGCGTGTTTGGAAACAAACACGGCTGGGCCAATCCATCGGACCTCCTGAGATGGCTGAGAAGAGCGGATGCTATGCATCCCTTCTGTGATACCATTAGCGCAGAAAGGAGCCAGAATTAGATAAGAAATGAAATTTGGCATTGCTGACAATAAGTAGGATAGTAGTAGTGTAGGATTAATCAAGTATTTTTTAAGGTTAGGGTACTAGTGGTTGTTAGAAGTAGGCGGAACGCTACCTCTGATAAGGTGCCTCCCCAAGAGGATGCTCGGTACCACTGGGGAGTGCCTGAAGAATCCCAGAAACGGGGTGAACCAGGAGTGTCAAAGGTGGAGGGTACCGAGGAAATAAAATACCCGGGGCAGACAAACTGGCCGTGTGGTCTAACACGCTACTTTAGTATTAGACTAGACTGCCAAAGACGAGGTTTGATCTTGGTTGGGTGCACCGAGGTTTTTTTTTACTAAATGGTTTTCCACTCTCCCTCCACGCAAATGCACTTCCTCTCAATTAAACCTTCCTAATTCCTAAGTCATTAGTGCAATTAGTACATAAAGTCTGTTCAGCATGGAAATTGTTTTTTGAAAGGCCTTTTACCTTACCAGGAAAATATTATCTAGTAGGATATTGGTAGGAAAAAAGACCTCTAAGAGAGTAATTCCTACCGTGAATGGAGTATAGACGTATAACCTGAATGGGTAGTAAGACGTAGTGCTAAAAAAAATAACAATTTGTGATGGAGGGAGAGTAACAAGGGGTATTTCCAGAGATGGAGAGTAAAAATGTGTAATCATTTCTGAAGTCTAACTTATGTTGAGCAACTGCTATTGACTAATACTTTGTGTAATTTGTCTTGTAGATACTAATGTGTCTAATACATGCAATGCAAGGGGAAGTATGTTGGCAGGACTTTGTTGGTTCCAGTTCATCCACACCAGACTTGGGACAAGTGGTGGTTGGCAACACGGGTTGGTTGGATGGGCTGGGACGACACCACCCTCATGACCTCATCATGGCGCAAGGCCAGTTGTGTGGCCAGATACGGGTTGTGACGTGGAGCGATAAGACTCGACCCTCCACATGTTGGGAAGAAGCCATCAAGTAGCTTAGGTTTCTTTCCACGACCTCTTTTTGAACTCAATGAGTTGAGTGCCAACTTTAATGAACAGGTCTGTCCTGGAACTGGAGTGGTTACTAGCTCCTGGGACCTCTTTTTCCTTCATATATCAGTCAGCTTTGTATTGTTGGAAAGATGTCATCCTATTTAACTGGCAGAATAGAGCCCTCAGCGATTTTATTTGGAAGTTTACTTTGAAAGGCTCTCGAATGTGAAGGCTAGCCAGCAATTAGGAAAAGAAACTGGGGATTATTCCTTAATTTTAAACTTTGTAAGAAAATCTCTGAACAGTGTTTGAGTTTGGTTCTCTAAGGAATGTAATATATTAAGAGTCATAACTTAAAGATAAGGACAAACATTTTTTGCAAGTTTTGCCAAATTATCCGCAACTTATTTTTTGAGAGATAATATTAATACTTAAGAAATAGTAAAATAAAATTTGTGTTGGCCACAATAACAAAATTTGAACTTTATAAAAAGTTTATTTGTGCACGAATCCAACTAACTGCAATTTTTGAGCTGTTGTCTAACATCATTGTATATGAGAGAAACTTTTGGGTATTTTAAATCTCAACCAGTTTCCCTGCTAAACTAAATCACTGTAGGAACAAAATATTTATTTCTCAAGCGTTTCCCATCCATCCTAGTAAACTTGTCCACTATTTGACGACTACCAAAACTTCAACGTGGAAACCAGTGCCATAATCAACTTTACACCCGCTACTGGCTAGCTAGGCCTGTCATAGCTTCGTATGCTTCATAATCTAACTTGACTAGGACAGACACAACATCCAGTCCCCGGCCGTTAGTTTACCAATGCGAAAGGGTAAACCCATATTTTCGTCAATGATACATTTTTGGCCATGCCAGGAATCGAACAAGGGACCCTTAGCTCAATAGAAAGACAAGTCTCAGCCTTACCTTAATCAACTGTTAAGCGCTAAGGAATCAATTTTAATCTCAATTAATTGAAGTGGTTGTATCTATGGTTTGGTAGCTAAAAAAATATTCAAACAAATATAACATGTCAATTTATTTTTCTCCACATTAATTATACATATATATAAACCACATATGTAAAAATATATAAAAACCCTTAAATATTTGCTATCACAATCCAGTGTTAAATAAGTACTAAAAACTACAAGATATGTCATTAAAAAAAGTTTGATCGAGTTGATCAGGATTCACCAAGTGTGTTCTATGACAAAATAAGACTCATCTTCTAAGAAAATGATTGACCACCACTCAGTAAAAATAAAACACTGACCAATGGCCTCTACCTCCAATACACACATGCGCAGTTCCTGTGACCAGTTAAAATCTCCACCAACATTTACCTAAATTAACCTTTATATAAAATATATCCTAGTACATAAAGCACACATGAAATTGACCCAATATATGAGTCGACATATTTTCTGCAATATGTTATACTCTTTAGTAACGAATGAATCCAAGTTCCTAGAATGCGTTTACATCTTCCATACAAGTGCAGAGTTAGTATTCACAGAGACAACAAACGGGCCATTATCAAGAACACTAAGCACTTGACCCATCCCAAGAGGTCCTTATCTTGAAAATAAATTTACCCCATCACCTTGATATTGTTATATTTCTTCGTGGCTTGTTTCGGAAGACTAACATGGAATGTTGATTACCTGGCAACCACCTAGTTTTAACATACTTTATTGATAATTACAAAAATACCTATGTTTAATATAATATATGATTAATATATTTTGATTGTCCTTTACATATTTAAGCTTTTTCCCCACAATGAAAAATTGCTTATATAATTTGTTCACTTCTTATCGGCAACCCACAAAAAAAAAAGTGAGCTTCTTCAAATTTGTTTATGTAGTTAAATCTAGTGCACCACCATTTTGAAACCTACTCAATCAGGGTTGCCACTATTTTTCTTAATATAAAATTTCCCAGTGATTTTTCAGAAAGGAATTCACAGGTTTTTTTTTCAGACACACTACAAATCAATGTTGGGAAATAAAATGTCATAAAAATGACTATTGAAAAGTCATGGTGTTTGCTTCTGTTGTCATGGTTTTTACAACAAATGATTTTTACCTTTTATGGAGAAACATGTATTTATACCATATTGGCCCAAACATAGTGCAATGTTTTTCTACTAAAAGTGTCCTGAAAAATGAACTCTTTATTGTAAGTGCAGCAAAATATTTTTAACTTAAAAAAAGGGAGAGATATTCCTACAGAGGTTAATTTTGTAGCATAGCTAGCCACAGGGAATTATGGCAAACACCTAATAAAGGGCTGTCTATAAACTGTATTTTTCTTTACCCTTCTCAACCCCTCTCCATTGTCAACCATTTTGTGAACCCACTTTCTAATATTATATCACAATATCAACACCCTCCCCCTCCATTTAAATATTATTTTTATTTGTCGAGCCTATATAGCCCTTTTATTGAAACGTGTTCACCAAGCTTAATGATCAAAGTCGATCTGTGTTTATACCAACACAGTCGGGTTTATTAACGGAGAACGTTCAATTGTAACGTGACATCACATAACCGACTCCCCCCTCGTCATGCCCCCTGATATGAATACATATTATAATGACAGCCCCTATTAAACTAGAGGTCAAAATGAAAAGAGAAGATTTACACTCTTTTTATAGTTACTGACCTAACTCTATAAGGAAAACCTCATTTCGCTTTACAAGGCAATTGTATTATATTTCTTCCAAATATAATATAGTTACTGACCTAGTAATTCGGTATGTCTTTGGCGTTTGGTGGAAGAATTTGATGTGTTACCAATATAACTCACGCAAGTAAGTGATGGTGTTGGAAAGAAGGCTTCCTCGGCGTTTCTAATAAACAATGGAATGAGAAGAAGCGGCTTAAATAAAACTGCGTCGGATTGGTTTAGTTTTTACCTTGTGGTATATTCGAGACCTTTTATTTTTCATGTAGAAATCCTTCAAAACTTAAGGATCGTAATATGGGCGAGGACGTATCATATTCAAGCCAATACAGTACTTCTTTTATTTTTTCCTCGAGAAAAGATTAAGGGGAAATGAGACATATACCTGTATTTGAATCAGTTTGCTTGTTCCTTTATTTGAATTTTCTTCTAGGAAAAGGCTTACTATTTAAACGTCAGAGGTATTTTTTTTTGTGGTATTCTGTTTGTTGTCCTATTTGTTTCCAGACATAGAACAATTCCTCGCGTTTTCATATGCGTGGCAACCCTGAATTCAAACAAATATTAGTGTGACTGTTGTTGAAGTTGCGGCAAAAAGGAGGGAAAAAAGCTCATCGCGTGGAGAGTAGTTTCCAGCGCAAAAAGAGGAATGCGGCCACTCTGAGCACAAAGAAGATCACAACGAGCGCTATGATGTCGACACTAAAGTCGGCGTTGAGCATGTCAAGCTCTTCCAGGGTGGTGATTGGCTTCTTGAAGTGACAATACGCCTGAAACACCATGCATATAATTTAGAATCGCTTCTATGAATGCACCGGGGAAATAATCAATCACAAGGGCAGGATCCTTCACTATTATTTGGGTAAATACCCTTAGTGTATGAAAGTGCTGCATTGGGCGTACTTTGCACCCACAGTTACACATGCAATAGAAATCTGGACAACGGACACAAGAATGACTCGGAAGGTTGGGGCCACAGGAAAGAAGGTTTTAGGCTGTTGCCAGGAGAAATATGATATGAATCTGTCCAGGAAAGAAAAGGAGTACATTAGTAAACAAGGACGAGATGGCATGTACCCAAAGTGACTAGTGAGAAGGAGAATAATGGGAGATGCAGATAACAGCAAGTGTGCAAGCGAGAGAAGAAGAATGGTGGAAGGAAAGAGGAAGGCATTTTACTAAACTGACTTGGCCACAGACTGAAAACAGATGATGATTATGATTTACCTGAGAACATTTGAGAGCCGGCCTGTCAAAGGCATATGTTGCGAGAGCGGTTCCCTCAAAGCCATATCTGATGTAGCTGAGGTAGGTGATCCAGCGCAGGTAGATGGGGATAGCATCAAAGCTGACGAAAAACCCGGAAAATAAGAGGAATGGCACGGACATGACAGGAGCCAGGAACACTCCATTCTAGAAAAAAGAACAACAGGTTACAAATTGTACAATGGTTTAAATTAGGAGGGATAGCCAGCACACTTACCTAGGTGATACTGGAGTAGAAATTGTTTAGATATAACACTGAAAAACACACAAACACATTTTTAAGGACAAGCTTTCACTGTCACAGACAGCTTCATCAGTTCAGGAGAGTAGACTGATGCTTTTGGTTCAACTGTAAGGTTGACAGTCAAATCTTACAGTTCAACCAAAAGCATCAGTCTACTCTCCTGACCTGATGAAGCTCTCTGTGACAGTGAAAGCTTGTCCTTAAAAATGTGTTTGTGTGTTTTTTAGTGTTATATCTAAACCATTTCTACTCCAGTATCACCTAGGTAAGTGTGCTGGCTATCACTCCTAATTTAAACAATAATTAATATTGTGTATTTTAGCTGTCAATATTTTTATTGGCAAAACTTCATAAATGTCAAAGGCTAGAATTGTTTTTGAAGCCTTACACACCCTTACTGCAGTCCGTTAAAAGTTTTGAGTTTTGTGAATCGATGTACCCTTATTTTATAAATTATACTATGAAGGAACAATAAATGTGGTTTCTGCTTTCTCACCTGAACATTCATGGCGGCGCCAACTACAAGCCCGACACTTTGCGCCACAAACGCGATGAGAAGACACGCCCCCAAGAACATGGAATATCTGTACATCTCGGCAGGTTGGCCCGTTAGCAGGTACACGATGGTCACATATATGATACAGAACACGGCCTGTAGACAATACATCTACTACTGTATAACGTAAGAACTATTAGTACCTGTAGACAATACATCACTACTGTATAACGTAAGAACTATTAGTACCTGTAGTCAATACATCACTACTGTATAACGTTAGAACTATTAGTACCTGGAGACAATCAATACATCACTACTGTATAAGGTAAGTGTCATTAGTACCTGGAACGGGATGTCAGAGAGAGTGATGGCGAGGTAGTACGACCGCAAAGAGTACCATCTATTGAAGTTCTCCTTCAGAAGCACTGGCATCTCCAGAGGAACTAAAACAACAACACTTCGACTTGGTTACTAGATCTAGAGACATATAGCCATCAACTTATGTTGACCTGTAGACACTAAGTCTCGACTAAATCAGTCTGATAACACAATAAGGAAAACCTCTTTTCGCTTTGTGAGGTAATTGTATTATATTTGGAAGAAGGTACAGGAAAGGTGGATAGAAACATATAAAAGGGGGACAAACACAATATGGCTTTTACAATGAAAAGAAGAACATAGTTCACACTTTACACTGCTGCCAATGGACAAAGAGGTAATGGTTGCCTCTTAAAGAAAATTGATCGTCACCGCCCAATCCCCCGACCATTACCTCTTTGTCCATTGGCAGCAGTGTAAAGTGTGAACTGTGTTCTTCTTTTCATTGTAAAGGCCATATTGTGTTTGTCCCCCTTTTATATGTTTTTATCCACCTTTCCTGTACCTTCTTCCAAATATAATCCAGTCTGATAACAGTAATCCACTAGGGACCCTAGCTGGGGAATATATTGTGGTAGACTCTCCTGACTACTATCTCATCTATCAAAAGAGAAAAATAATATATATAATTTGTGATAAAACTCAAATAGGCTGAACAAGGATAAAATAAATTTAGTAAAACCAATATAATGTAAAACTAGATAAAAACGAATAAATATCCTTTCACCTAAGTCCAAAAATGAATCAGTTTGTCATAATTGAATAAAAAATGTTAATTTAGTTAAAAGTCATATTTCTGCTGAAAAAGAAAGTGTTACTATCTTGAACAATTTATGTTTTTAGTTCTGAAGACGTAGGATGTATTAAGTTAAGTCCGATAAAATGTTAGAGTCTAGGTAGGCATCGTTTAAAAATTTGCAGCATTCTAGGAAGAAAAACATACCTGTGGATTATTGTTTGAAAATCTCCAAAACTTAGTAGAATTTAGGTACAATAAACTGGCCAGGCCGGAAATCGAACCCGAGACCTTTCATTTTCACCTTCAACTACTGACACTAGTCACAAGTGACTATTAAAGCTTCAGATGAACACTGACAAAAATCCACTTTCTGTAAGTGCTTTTTAGCTAACATGGCGAGAGTCTCTTTTCCAGGTCACGAGTTCTTCACTCTTCAAAAAAAGTTTCAAAAATTCCAAAGACAAAACATTGTCATGGAGGTAAGATAAGCCTGTCATAGATTTAAATAAACTAATGGAACAAGGATAATAAATTTGAATGGCGTGAATTGAGGATGTAGGAATGGAAATTAAAATTCAATGAAACAAAACACACTAATTACATAATAAGAAAAAAATTTATCCAAAGTATTTTCATTTAAAACACCCAGTTAAAACCTCTAGTGTTCCTTTTCCGAAGCTTTCCACATCGCTAATTAATTCAATGTCTTGTCACTTCTAGCTTACGTTCACAAGTCGAGTAAATATAGTTCTCACAATTGCCACCAATTTTTTTATAATGAAAGTGACAAAATGTCTCTGATGGTCAACGTCCACAGATGAGTTTTATACTCTTCTGGAAATATATATTTACACACTCAGGTAACTAACTAGAAATCCTTCAAACAATGATGCATATTAATTTTGTTTTGTAATGTTGGCTACACAATCTGAGATAAACATTTCTAAAAAAATATATTCTTTAAATTCTATAGTAACAAAACCCACATGTTTGTTCATAACACTAAATTGTCCTTGGAATTATAATACTAGGAATAAAGTGGTTAAAAGACCGGTTCTTTGTTACAATATAAACAAGCACTATATTAAATGAAGGTCAATTATTAATAAAACCTGGAAAAGTACTTACAGGACAAGATTGTAATGGTCATGGACGTGTACATGAGGAACAACATGTTGAAGAACAGGAATCCCAGGTTACTGAGGACTTTGGCCCCATCATTGCCAATGTTGTAATAGAGGGCCCCAATGAGGCAGCCCACCAAGATGTGTGCAAACAACCGGAGATACATCAAAGTCTGCAAACAATATTAAGTTTTATTAATTAGACATGTCTACAGCCTCCAATGCATTTCCATTATTTATACATGTCTAGTTTACATTTCCATTATTCCCACATTAGTTCTACCATCTGTGTCCCTGGCCCTGTTATCAACTCACCCGGTCACTGGCCCTGTTATCAACTCACCCGGTCCCTGGCCCTGTTATCAACTCACCCGGTCCCTGGTCCTGTTATCAACTCACCAAGTCCCTGGTCTTGTTATCAACTCACCAAGTCCCTGGCCCTGTTTTCAACTCACCCAGTCCCTGGCCCTGTTATCAACTCTCCCAATCCCTGGCCCTGTTATCAACTCACCCAGTCCCAGTCCCTGTTATCAAATCACCCAGTCCCTGGACCTGTTATCAACTCACCCAGCCCCTGGCCCTGTTATCAACTCACCCAGCCCCTGGCCCTGTTATCAACTCACCCAGTACCTGGTATCAACTCACCCAGTACCTGGCCCTGGTATCAACTCACCCAGTCCCTGGCCCTGTTATCAACTCTCCCAATCTCTGGCCCTGTTATCAACTCACCCAGTCCCAGTCCCTGTTATCAACTCACCCAGCCCCTGGTCGTGTTATCAACTCACCCAGCCCCTGGGCCTGGTATCAACTCACCCAGCCCCTGGGCCTGGTATCAACTCACCCAGTCCCTGTTATCAACTCACCCAGTCCCTGGCCATGTTATCAACTCACCCAGTCCCTGGCCCTGTTATCAACTCTCCCAGTCCCTGGTCGTGTTATCAACTCACCCAGTCCCTGGCCGTGTTATCAAATCACCCAGTCCCTGGCCTTGTTATCAACTCTCCCAGTCCCTGTTATCAACTCACCCAGTCCCTGCAACTGAAGAGTAGAGTTCTCTTGAGAACTATCCAGAATTGCGTGAACTCGGACGTGGCGTAGCGCCAGTTGCTGGTCTCCAGACCTGTGTCCAACAATGCTGACTCCACACCAACGTCCAGAGCCTTGTCAGCACCAGTCAGATCCACTGGTATCACCACTGCACCAGCATCTACAATGACAACCACCGGTACATGCCATACATTCATACAAATACAAAGTCTACATATCACAAGTTTGAATTTTAAAAACATTAATCCATGTTTTTTTAACTTCGGCACAAATAAACTGGACTAAAAAAAATGTTGTGGTAGTCCTTCATACCAGGGATCAATGAGAGACGATATTTTGGAAAATAATTGATGCATGTGACATTTAAAAAAATTACAACATAGCCTGATATTATATTTAGCTAACATAACCTATACTCATATTTTAGGCTGTGCTGAGTCCATTTTTACAATTCGAAGTGAACTCAAATCAAATCTATGAAATATTCTCAAAGTCAAATCCAAATTCGAATATTTTTTGTTAGTTGTTTTAAGCTTAAAAATATTATGTGGTTGATTATAAAACTATTTGCACTAAATTTACTTGGAATTGTATCATTTCACAATTTATATATTTATCTAAGTTATTTAACGTGCATTTTCCGACTTGACTGATTATATCAGCACACGAGAATTTCTATGAGCGAGAGCGAAAGGGTCTTCCAATTTTGCCGGGAAAGGTGTTTTCACATATCTTCTAGGGTTCTTTTACTTGCCACAATCGACACGGGACCAACAGAATTACCTTCCCTCAAAAAGAAGTTGTGTTACGCATTCATATTGCGCAAGAAAAATCCGCCATTCTCGTCTGGGTTTGAACCCGTCAACATTGGATCCTGAGGCAAGCGCTTCACCCCAAGACCACTAAAGTTGACCATTGCATGTTTTTTTGTGTGTAACATTTCATTTTAATTTGATAACTTAAGTTATGTATTAATTAATAATAACAAATCTACTGCGATAAAATGCTCAAATACAAATTACTATACGAGAAGCTTATTTGGTGTTGTGATTTTATATATGAATAAATTTATTAAACAAAATAACTATCATTGGTCCTAAAAAATAAAAACAAGTATAAAGTTAAAATTATATATTTACCATGTATTATAAGTTTTTATTTTGAAGCCGAAGTTGGTACATTTTCATCGACCACGGATCCTCTGCCCAAAATTGCTTACAACTTGACTCGACAGCCCTTATAGACACACTACAATTTTTTTTAATAAGAGCACAAAATGTGTTCATTTTAGTGAGGTTATTCATGACTAAAGTTTGTTTAAAATGAATTTAAAGTACTACAAATAACTTTTGTGAATGAATAACCTAAAGCAATACTCTCGCAATAGATTGGGATGCCAAAGAAGGGAAGGTCAGGGTTTGAATTCTAGTCAGGTGTTTTTCCCTAAATTGTTTCTCACTCTTCCCCCACATGTTTTGTCTAAAATTTATCTTCCTCTTTCCTATTATATTAAATATGTAATTATCCAGATAAGTGAATGAATAGTAAAAACACGGCTCAGAATAAACCAACAATTTAAAATATCTTTATTTTCTGTCGTTTGAATTGTGCTTCTTCCCCAAAAAATCAACACATTGATTTAATTCAAAGATTTTTTTTTTCCGTTTACATTATTCCCTTTATTCATTGTGATTAATAAATAAGACAATATATATATATATATGCACAGTTAAATTTATATAGCTATGCACTTAATATTTTTATCCAACATTAAAGATTTTTTTCAAATAGTCAAACTTCTATTAACTATGTGAATATTCCATATTATTCGATTCAAATTCACTTTGAATAGGTAAAATAGATTTTGCAACACCTCTAATAAGTAGAACCTGTTTAGCTTTAATATTAAAAAAAAAAAAAAAAAA
>CABFOW010006470.1:0-31766 GCA_902141385.1 Timema californicum | reverse complement strand
AGTGTAGTTATTTTGATAAATAGGGAGAAGAAAGGTACATATTTTTAATAGTATAGTGACCGGTACTATTTTAGTCGTGGGCTAGATCAACTTTTTTGGACTACAGTGTGCAAAGAAACATTAACTGGAAACACATTTTCATTACTATGGTAAATGGTTGTTGGGTGTCGACCCTTTGGGGCATTGGTCGTGATGATGTGACCATGGATGCAACCATGGATGACTTGTATATTGTGTAGAAACAGATCAACTTGATGTTTACAAAGAGACTAGGGGAGGGTAGAGTGGGTCGGCGGCTGTTAAAGGAACATGTTAAAAGGGAACATTTATAAAAACAACGCAAACAAACTTCTTGTTGGAAATTGTATGAGTGATACAAATTTGAACCAAACGCTATCAGTTATATTTTGTTTAGGCTAATCTTTTGAACCTAGCTCTGATTAACTAAATCTATATTCATAGTATACAAAATTGATTTCCTATTTATCTATACAAAGTCTCGTGATTTTAAGAAGTAACAGTACCAAACGATGTTGGGACACATTGTTAGTTGGACAGAATTATTTTCTACCTAGTTTCATTTAAAAAACAAACGTTGGTCCTATATTGAACCATTGTTAATAAGATTTGATGATGTTTATCTTTGACCTCATAATAGAATATATAGGACTTTCGATATATCCAATGCTGATAAAAGATTATGGGGACTTTATAATTGTAAATGGACCTTACCCGTCTCGGTGGCGTAGTTGGCTAACGCGCTAGTCGTGTTGAGCCCCGGCTGCTGAGGACGAGGTGATCGAGGTTAGAATCTCGGTCGGGTGAACTGGGGGTGGTTTTTCCTTAGTGGTTTTCCACTCTCCCTCCACGCAAATGCAGGTTCTCTTCCTTTAATTCAACTTTCCCTATTCCTAATCCATTAGCGTAATTAGTACTTAAAGCGTATAACCCGAACGGGTAGTAAGGCGTGGTGCTAACTAATAATAATAATATTTGGACCTTAACTTTTCGAGTTGGGGCTGTTAATCAAAATTAGTTTTCAATCTTCTTATGTTACTCCAATATTGTTAGTTCATCATAGTGTTATATATTTTTACAAATATTGGATGATTCCATGTATAATATTAAGTTGTTGGCGGGTTTATTGCGGCAACTAAGAACTAGTTTGGATATTGTTTACATTGTATGTCACGTGGAGCCTCTCGACACATTCAAGGAACTTTGATAACTTACAGCACACTTGTTTAACAAACTAAGTATACTGGGATTTTGTCATTAACTTTAGGTGAAACTCTGTTTATCAGGGGAACTTTGCAACTTTTCTTGGACATTAACCTTTTCGAGTTGGCGTAGTAAATAAAAATTGTTTTTTCATTACTTTTATGTTATGTCAATATTATTTCTTCATTGTGCTATGCATACATAAACTTCCGAACATTGGGATTTTTAGAATATAATAGTAGTGTGTTAAAGGGTTTATTACGTCAACAAATGTATAGTTTAGAAATTGTTTACATTATAAGTGTCTCGGTTCAATCTAAACGCGTCAATAATTTACAGAACATTTGTTTACTAAACCAAGAATACTGGGGTTTTTGTTAACTACACGGTGAGAATCTGTTTATTCCTGGTTGTCGTGTAACATCTCGGAGAAATGGACCCGACTCAGCTGGTAGAGGACAAATTGTTCTACGAGATTTCGATAAGGGATATAACTTGTTATTCCGGCATATTTTGTCCACTTTTTTTTTTTACGTCAGACTGGTGACGAGTTTGGATGAAACGGGATAGAGATGCATTTATTTATTTAAGGTTTAGTATGTAAGTCTTATTTGTCTTTATGGTTATAAATGTGTGTAAATCGGTGGCCACCTGAAATACTCTCTGTATTTTTCTGTCCAAGTTTAATTTCTATGTATTTATACTAAATTAAGTATGTTTTGTAATATTCCATTTTTGTTTGTAGAGGGGGAGTGTGTGCCATCTACGTCACACCTTGTTGTCTAATTGGAAGGTGTGTCGCCAGACGGCACCTCGCTCGCTCTGAGGAGAGATGGTGTGGTGGAGAATGGGACAGTGAAGACGGGGTTGAGGTACAAGACGGATGATGAAAAAAAGAGGCAATGGTTGGACTGTGCAAAGTGTTTAGAAAGTACGACAGATAAGTGGATTAGAGTGTACCTGTCCATACCATGTTAAAATAAATCATCGGTGAGTTATGATGGAGCTTGCTTTTCTTTGTTTGATTTCCAAGTGAAACGTTTCCCAGCCACGTAAAATATGGAATAGGACGTATTCAGCAATGACGCATTGGTACTCATGGTATCGGTAAAAATGTACCCAGTGGTAGTAAAAGGGGTACACCCCGCTCTAATAACATCTATTGTACCCCTTTACCTGTTAAGGATATTCTCTAATGAGGTCAGGATAAGGAATGAAGCATTTTAGAGGTAATTTACCTGCATTCACGTAGGAGATGGGGGGGGAGGAATTTAATTAAAACCTCTCAGTAGACCCAACCTGAATTTGAACCTCAACCTCCCCGTCTTCAGCAGGCCAACCTAAAACAATATTTATGACTTAGACCATTTGGTCACTGAAACGGGTAGCAAGAAGTTAAAGCTCCATCAAAATTGGAAGAATGGTCTTTTAGTGTTGGTCAAATATCTTCTCAGGCATAACCTTTAAATGATTTCAAGAGTGGCTTTTAGATACATCCCTAATTCGTAGATAAGCTATCTCGATTGCCTTTGTTTAAAATTCACCGAGAGGTTTAATCGCCGTAACCTAATTAAGCCAATATTATTTAGAGACCCATCAATTAAAAAAGAGGAATATTCAGCGGTTGACATGAACAAGCTCGGACTCCAAAACTTATTTCCGGTTGTAAATAACAAGTAGTCTGACAGGCGAGACCGCTCCAGCTGTCAGGCTCCGGGCTTGATTACATTTCAATAATTTATACCACCCTTTTAAGAGAAAATAATGAACTGATGAGGAAATAATTATCGGGTTAATCGAGAAACAAATGGCTTAACATATTAATTAATTTCCCAAACAAATCGAATTATGATTTGTGACGTAGGAGATTGTTCTGTTGTTTAACTACAAGTAGAACGCGCGCATCGATGATACCATTGTCTATGGCGTCAGCCTCACGAATGATTGGACTGGGTGGTAGGGGTAGAGAAGAGGTTCATTTTTGTCAGGATGATTCTAGGGGTAAAATTTTTATAAGCTTCATTCCTCGTCTCAATCTGTTTTATAGAGTTAAGAAAGCAAACATTTTCCTTTATATGTTTCTAAAATATATATTTTGGTTTTGGAAAAAATTTCAATTTTTTTTCTGTAATATAAAAATTAAATATTTTAATGAGTTACAATAAAGTAATAACATCGATTCCAATAATTCTCTTTTCATAATCATGTCTAGACTATAGTGCTTTGTAGTTTAATGTGTCACGTCAGATCTAATGTAAATATCGTAATTAGTACATATTATGTATGTAGCCCGGAAGGGTAGTAAGACACGGTGCTGAATATATATATATATATATATATATTTATTTATTACCGAAAAAAAATATATATATATATAATTACCGAAAAATATATATTTCTAGTTCCTATTTTTGTTCGTAATTCTTCTTAAAGTATAATATTATCAATATATTTAGAATAATTTTAAGGTTGACCTAAGTCTTTGTTATCAACTCGTACCCAACACACTAATTTATATATTATATATTATATATATATAATCCATTAGTTAATATATAATTGATGAATTATATATCTATAATATATTAACTCAATTTAGCGCCTTCCTCACCTATTTAGAATACCACAAGCCACTAGTGCAGAAAGTTTACCGTACAATTTACCAATATATTTCCGATTATATATTTACTGGCCAATTTTCCTGAGACTGAGCTCATTGCTAACTACGAGTCTATATTTAAAAAAAAAAAAATTACCCGTCGAAGGAATAATGTAACTTAATCCAAGCCCACGCAATGTCTACTAGTTCGTTTTATAGAAGTCGTAGTTCAATTCTGGTAAAAACGATATTTTTTTAAGAAAATAAAAACTTTTTTTAGGTCAACATTGATAATTATCACCGCGTAAATATAATTAGAATTGTGTCTTACTACTCGTACGGGTTATACGCTTAAGTACTAATTACACTAATGATTAAGGTATTCGGGAAGGTTGGATAGAGGAAGTGAACCCGTATTTGCGTGGAGGGAGAGTGTAAAACCATTTAGGAATCCCCTTCTAGTTCAATAAACTGAGATTCGAACCTCGATATCCCCGTCCTCGGCAGTCTTGCTCAACACGAAACTAGCGCGTTAGCTAACTACGCCAACGCGGCGGGTTGTCAACAGTGATAAACTCTTATCATGTTACAACTGTTATTTTATAGGTATTTATGACATCTATCAAAATCAACACAACGCATTGATACTTAAAAGTCGATCAAATAACTTTTATAGCTGTTAG
This sequence comes from Timema californicum, assembly GCA_902141385.1. NCBI lineage: Eukaryota > Metazoa > Arthropoda > Insecta > Phasmatodea > Timematidae > Timema > Timema californicum. Next base: position 27,263 of record CABFOW010006470.1, on the reverse strand, counting down.
ATAATAAATTATTATTATTATTAGCACCGCGTTTTACTACCCGTTCGGGTTATACGCACTTACGCTAATGTGTAATGGTAGGGTGATTGTGAGATGAAATACAGTTTAACGTGGAATCCGAACCACGGTGGAGGCCTGGAATTCCTCACATTCACAAGATGTCTTGTCAGAGGTGAAGGAAGGGTTTTGGCAATCAGATAAATATGTACCGAGACAAAGGTTTGAACCCCGGCCGCCAGCATAGAAGTCTTGACACCTTACCCCTAGACCGCCAGGTCACCGTTAGATAATAAAGACCGTTTCTAAGACTGTTTCTATTGGCCAGCAACAAGACTTTAATCAACAATGGTTAGATAGCCTATACAACCTATTGAAAGCATTGCTCTACAAATCAACGCCCACTTGCATCAATGGTCACGCAGATTAAGTGTAAGGCTCATTTAGTCCAAATTTATGGTGAGTGTGAGGTTAGGTTTCGAATATAGGCTTGGGAATTTCAAGGATTCCCCCCTCCCCTCCCCCCCGCAAGTAAGTGTAAAGTTACTCTTCTCTAGCATCCAGTTTCCTTCTTTCCACTTCAATAATGTAAATACGAGGATAGCGTGGGAAGGTAGAAAGATGCGTAAAAAGGGATAATAAAAAAAAGAGGTCGAATATTTGACAATTTGAACTTTTCGCCACAAATCACTAAATCATCGGTGTTTGTAATTCTTTATTTTGGATTATCGGTATGAGCCGTCTATTGGCCTAAAGCTATAAACACCAAAATTATATTAAAACAACAAATTTATCTAAACATTTTCTAAAGCTACTTGTTTATTTCAAACGAAGTAATTAACTTGTATTCCATTTTTCAATTAAACCCCGAAGCAGTTAATTGGTGTGGCATAACAACAACCTATATAATGAGATTGTCCCAGTAAATGAATAAGAGTAACCAGATTTATGATGATTTTGGAACTCAACCATTTTATTTAACTATAATCGGGCTGGTTTTTTTTTTGCATGCTGCCCACCCATTCAAATTCCACCCTCGTGTCAGTGGGACTGACGATCCCCCTTCCTCCCTCACGATCATTAGTGATCATCTGGAATGCATCTCGGATTAATTCCCTGACCGGGGGCTCAAAATTCATAGAGGCTCAAACCACCCGGTTAAACAATCAGTTGAGCCCCTGATCATCACAAATAAGTACAATCCCTCAACTCTTTCCCTTCGCAAGTGTTTCTCTTCCTACCTTCGCAGGACATTCTCACCATACTCATTAAAAATATATGTTTGAGGTATTTAACGTGCACTGATTATATCAGCATACGAGAATCTCTATGAGCAAGCGTGAAAGAACCTAAAAATTATTTTCGTGATAGATATTGTCAAATACCTTCCAATGTTTTTTTTTTGACATGCCAAAATTTAAATGGGACCAACTGCTTTTTTTTACCTCCAAATAAAGCCTTGCTACGGATTTTTTATAGTTAAAAAAATGTGAACCCCGGCTGGATTTGAACCCATGACCATCGAGTACTAAGGGAAATACCTTACCCTAAGACCAACGAGGTCAACCTCTGAATAGCCAATATATGCCTAAGAACCCTTTACTTTATGGAAACTTCATTAAAAATAAAGTTTGGATGATTTTCCAATTTCAATACAAAGTCCCATTTTCAAAAGAAGGTTCTTTTAAAATAATTTAGTGTCCAAAATTTATAATATTTTACTCATTTTAAGGTATTATTTTATAATACTGCCTACACTGTATTGCCATTCTACTGATTGAGGTAGATCTTACCCAATTAATTTTTAAAAATATGTGAAACAATTCGACATTCCTTACTGCAATATATGTCCCTGATAGGTGAACAAAATCCCGTAAATTATTTGTTTTATGTATGATCCACCTCAGTGGTATAGTTAGCTATCGCGCTAGTTTCGAGTCAAGCTAGATTACCACGGACGGCGAGATCGAGGTTCGAATCTCGGTCGGGTGAACTGGGGGGTGGCTTTTCCTAAATGGTTTTCCACTCTCCCTCTACGTAAATGTGGGTAAACTTTTCCTAAGTTCAACCTTCCCAATTCCTCATCCATTAGCGTGATTAGTACTGGAGCTTATAACCGAACGGGTAGTAAGTAATAATACAGTTACCACCTGACTATCCGAGGTAATGTAGGGGATGAGTTCCGTGGATAGCTCAAAAACACGGATAATCCGCATATTTAGTAAAACAAGAGATAGTAACACATTAAGTTCAATCTAGTACTCACCTATCGTGATTGCGTTTGTGAACACGTCATTATACTTTACTAACTGAGATAATAAGAAAAAAACACTTTAAATCAATGTACAGTATACACAAAATGAACACATTACTTAAAAAGTTTGTATTAGTCTTCCGCGTCATTGCAGCTCCTTCCTTTTTCATTATTCCGCCATGTATTTTCCTATTTTTCATAACATCAATTTGTAAGATAGGAGCGTGTCGTCTTCCTGGTCCAGATAAATAAGCAGGTTATGAGTTCATTCCAGTGCAGTCCTCCTTGCATAAACTTTCTGCCTCTCCAGCCATTATCTCTTCCCTAGGAATTTACTGTGTACAACGATCGGTAACACTGTCTTCTACATCAACACAGCGTTTTTTCAAAAACGTATTCCCTACTGTTGGCGTTGCCACGGATAATCCACCAGCGGATAATTGGGAGTTTACTGTAATAATTGTATAATTTTTCACGTGAACTGATTATTTTTTACTACACTGCGTATTACTAATAGTCCGCCTACACGCATTTTAATAGTGAAGAAATTAAACTATAGAAATGGTTCCCAAACCTTTTTTAATGGCGTGCTACCCTTACAATTTCCGTAATTGGGAGTACCACCATGCTGCCGAATGCTAAATATTTGCTGTTTTAATACATCTTTTAATGGTACCTAAAGATAAAATCATCGGTTGTCTGAGTTTGAATCAGTGTGGTCATCCACCCCTCCAATCACTGCGTTAATCTTTTTTTTACTCTAGGTTAGACATGGTCCGAATACATCTATAAGATTTGAAGAAGCCTTATATGTTTCCTACTTTAATTTTCTAGTTTCATTTGTCTTCTTAGAGCGTACCAACGGAAATAATTGTACGAACCACAGTTTGAGAACTGCTGATCCAGAGGATGTCTACACTCATTTTCGGAAGGGATAGTGAGAACGTATCTCGGGAAAACATCTCCGATACTTGATCGGGATTCAAATCTCACAATCAGGAAACCAGACAAGACAATATTGACACGTTATTTATTCTGTGCGCTTAAATATGCAGGTAATGCTCCATTATTAATGGACAGGGTGGGTCGGAAGTAGTTTAACGGTCTCTGGTAAGGAAACTTGATGGACAACGTGCTGAGGTTTACCTGACGTCCTGTAGAGATCACCTGAGTGGCATTATAGTAAAAAATTGAAAAAAAAAGAGTGTATTATGTTGTTTGCTTTTATTCAGATAGTGAATATTTATATCGAAATTAAAGTGTTAATTTTAAATTTACTAATGAACTACTTATTTCGGCCACATCCTGTATATAGTTGAGTTATTTGAAAACAGAGCTTTTACTTTATCTCAAAACCTTGATGAGAAAGTATTGTGAACGTTAAAAAATCGAACTCGAGATTTTGATAAATGTCGAAGTTTCATGACTCCCTGAAACCAAAAAGTTGTTTTCACATGCCATCTGTCTGTCTGTACCTCGGGCTATAACTGAAATTATTTTACCGATTTGGCTAAAACTTAGTATCTAGGGTTTTAAAAAGGTGTCGTCCCTGCCCCCCCTTCCCCTCCACAATATTTTTCGAATTAGATATATAATCTTAAATTTAAGGGTAGTTTAATGAAGGGCAAAAAGATTTTCTCAAAATTTGCTCTAATGATTTTAATTACATTTTTTATCCTGGTATTGCTTGACATTATAAACAAAATTGCAGTTTCTCATTTTCACTTTTTTATATTTTATATCTAGACACTGTTCATCCATCACTTTCTCATTAAAATGACTTTGAGAGTATTTTACAAAAGGGAAATTTTCTATCGTTTCTCCGCAACTGTTTGAGATAAGAAATAACTTTTAATTGAAATATATATTTATAGAATCAATAGTTTCTGAGCTATAATCAATTATAAATAATTTTAATTCTGGTCTTTAAAAGTGATTTTGACACCTAGGCTCTTTGGTGTACTAAGATAGTTCTCTGTTCTCAAATTTTCTGTAACAGTTCCTAGTCCCTAATGTCAAAGAGTAAGTAAAAGTGTGTATTATTTCACTTATTATTTTTGCTGTAGTGTTCCTACAACAATGTATACATTTGTAATATCGTTGCATAAATCTTACGAGTTTTTAGCACCCTAACATTTATTTAATAATCGCTTCATCTTAGCCTCTATTGTTAGTGTCTTAAGCTTAATTCATTATTCTATGTAATTGGCAGTAATGTTCGTTCAACGTAGGAATTGTTTTCTGAAAGGCCTTTTTCCCTACCAGAAATCTATTATATAGTAGGATATTGGTAGGAAAAAAGAGCTTTAAGAGAGTAACTCCTACCGTGAATGAAGTATAGCTATGAAATAATAGACCCGGGTTTGATTCAGAAAGAACCGCATCGATTAACACTTGGTGTAAATATCAATCTCATTTAGTTTGATTTGCATTGATATTCAAGACTCAATCGGCTGCAATTACGGTGGTTTTTCCTAAGTGGTTTTCAAATCGTAACTTCATAATACCTACCACATTAGCGTGAATAATACCAATATGCATACATTGAACAGGTAGGGAGACACCACGAGAATAAATATTTAGGGCCAGTTTAATTATCAAATTATCGCGCTTCAAGTGTGGGGGGGGGCACCCGCTTTGGTGGCAGCGTGGTCTAACGCGCTACTCTAGCAGTGGACTAGACCACCGATAACGGTGAGATGGAGGTTCGAACCTCGGTCGGGCGTACTGAGGGGGATTTTTTTTCCGAAATGGTTTTCCACTCTCCTTCCACGCAAATGAAAGTGCAATTCCCTTGTATATCCGACAGGGATTTAGACCTTGATCTCCCTGTCGTCGGTGGTATAGTTCGATACGGGAGTGACGCCTTGGGGAAGAATACGAAACAATGAGTTTAGGTCAATTTAATATATACTATTTATATCAAATGAAACAAATTATTTACGGTTTTCTACAATGATATTTATATTTTATGATGGTTCACAATTTCCCTTACTAACTGGTATGATGTTTCATGAAATTTTATTAAGTAATTAACTTTAAGCTTTTGGAAAAAAAACTATATTAAATTCCTATATAGTTATAGGTTATATAAAAGGTTTTACATAGCTCTTAAGAGTTACTCAAATGAACACACTAATTATTTTCAAAGAAGCGAGCCTAATATAATTTATGAACTGGTAATATCTTATAATTACTCACTCAGACCATAATTATTCGTTACACATAAATGAGGCAGCAGCAATGTTAGAATAGTTCCGTGTAATTCCCTTGGGTAATGCTAACTACTATGTAGGGGAAACCGGGGTGCGATGGGCCTTCTCCTCCCTCTTAGGCATGTCGCGGCCGTACATCACATTGGGTGGGGACCCGAGACAATGCAAGAGGGCCCTCCCGAAAAGGTAATAACCCCTCACTACCCCTCCAAAATAGGAGGGAGACCCGGCTACCAGCAATAGAGAAGGTGACACTGTTTCTACATTAGCTGTGCAACTATACACCTATCTACAGGTCTCGCCGTCTCGACATTCCGGAATAAAGGTGTACTTCAGATAAGAGGATGGTCGCAAGCAGACAGAAGGGGATCGTGGAAAATGTCTGAAACGAGAGAGGGCACTGTTTTGACTTTGTTTGAGAAAACGAGTCTCAATAGTACAATTTTGACAGGTTGAACCTTTTAGAAAATACAAACTTTTTTTTGTGTGGTCAAAATTGATAACATTTGAATATATTATTAGTGTTCATTTATAAGCTATTGGTAATGTCTACAAAAATTAACAGCCATATATCACATGACTTGACGTATGGATATGTCAAAGTACATCTAGTACCTTTGATAGCTGTCAAAAAGGCACTGTCTACAAAAAACGGGACTATACAACAATAGTATTTATTATGGACTTCAAATCATTAAAAAAAATGTGTACGTTTCTTTAAATATATTATGACCATTTATACAAATTTTTATATATGTTAAATGTATCGTATTAACCATCTGGATAAGAAATACAATTCAAGCTAACACAGAAAGAATTAGAAAAGTAGGATTTTAGAGGAGATTTTTCTCCATTTGTGTTAACGTATACATAGTACAGGACGATTCACTCGGGAGTGAACACTTATATTTTTAATTTATTCATAATTGGAAAGTAACATTTGAATAGCATTAATTGTAAAACATACCCTTGCCCATGAGAAAAAAAATGTCTCATAGAAGATGCTGGAAGTGCCCATGGCCAGCGTCCAGACACATACTCACCCGACGCTTCATATGGGCGAATGTTCTATGTAGCGTAACGACGTTTATGGCGGCAATTTCCCGTTTGATGTTGTCTTTCAATTCTTCAATCAACCCTGGCTTGTTGGCATAAACACTGCCTTTTAAACGTCCCCATGGAAATAAATATGGGGGTGTCAGGTCGGGAGACCTAGGTGGCCACAGGTTTTTGGAGATAATCTTGTATTTAAAAAGCTGCTGATTTCTGGCATGCTACTATGGGAGGTGTGGAAAGTTTCACTGTCCTGTTGGAAGTAGCCATCTGCAAGTTCCTGAACTTCTATGATACGGCGACGAGACACCACACACCAGACACCAATTTTCGCTGGATAAGATAGCTATTCATGGATCGCGTGGGACTATCAGTGGCCCACACACGTGTATTTTTCGAGTTTATATAATCAGACAAATGCAACCATGCTTCATCAGTAAACCATGTTATGTCCAAGAGGGTGGGGTTTTCAGCGAAAAATTGAGAAAACCGTTGACAACAGGCAAGTCGCTTTGCCAAATAAGGTGACCGTAGCTCGTGCACAGCCGTTATACGATACGGTTTAGTCTACCTGTTTGGCTGCTCTATGACAGGTTGAATACGATCATCCAGTCTCTTGGGATAACCTCCAAGAGATTTTCTTGGGGATGCCAATAGCCGTTGCTTTACATCCTGTATGTTATCCTCCGATATCCTGGGCCGTCCACCCGTATGCTGATCCATAAAGCTTCCCGTTCTCTCCAGCTTCTTTGCCAAGTTCGAAATGGTGGCTCTGATGGGTGGTATACGCCCACCAAATGTATTCTGATACACCTTCGTACATTGTTTGAAGGAACCGTTCACTCAGTACTGGCACACAATGAACACACGCTTTTCAATTCAGTACAACATCTTTATTCTGCCGACTCACACTGTCTGATTATACACGCTTCCCAAATAATGTCCAAAGAGATGGCGCGTCATTGTGGCGCCCAGCTGGCCAGAGGGTAGACATGATTTTTCCAAGTAGTGCATGTCAACTGCTTCGTCATGAGTTCAAGAACCGTCCCGTTCGTGTTTCATGTTCATATTAAATTCGACATAGCTTATATTAAACAAAATAAGTGTTCCTCCCAGAGGGAATAACCTGTATAAAACCATTTAAGAAAAAATAATAGTTTAGTACATGCAAAAAGTATTCAAACTTTTACCTCCTTATCACTGGCAAACCAGACCAGACGAAACTGATACTCATCAATGTTCCCAACAATGTGAAATTATTATTATCTCGAGTTGACATTCTAAGGATTAATTGCCTTATTTGGGCAACATTTAACAAAACAAAATGTTACTATAAGTAGTCCCTAATCTATCCCTACGCCAACAGCTGACATCTATCACTTTGGATGAATATAATGAAAACAGACGATAATTATATGAATGTGATAGTTAACCACAGTAATTTAGGCCAATATTATTTATATATTTATTTAAGGACGGATACAAAGCTTATTTATCGTTTTATTCCACTTAAAAAAATTAATATTCACATCACTTTCACAAAAAACTTCTAACTAACATAGCTTCAAAATGGTGACCGAAGAATTTAAACCATGTGGTTGAACATGACGGTTAACAAGTTTTTTACAATGATGCACCCACGCAGTTGATGAAATTATTTTATTCTGTTAAATATTTCAAAATATGATAAAGTAATTATACACTCATTTAATATATATATATATATATATATACACACAAAAATGACAAGTATTTTCTCTTTACCAAGTAAATACGATGCCTGTACTAAAAAGTATTATTGTATGTAATATATTACACATCATAAATAACTTTCCAAAACGGAGAATAAGTAATTTAATTATGTTTAGAATATTGTTTCGAGTTGGATGAAAATAAATGATTAAAAGAAATGAAATAATATGAGAAAACTTAAGTTTACGTTATTTTAATTGTAAAATAAAACTGATAATTAAAAAACTTTAACTTTATAACAAAACAGTGATCTTTTACAAGTGTTGGCAACCCAAAACTTAAGCATATGATTTTCAAATTGTCATCGAGGTAAAAACCTATCGTGAACGGACTCTAGACAGCAGTGTGGGGTGAAGTTGAGGAGAAAGGTGGAAGACCCTTCGAAGTGAACAATCCTCGAAGAATTCGCACGACATTGCGGGTTGTGGGTGAAGTTTAGGAGAAAGGTGGGAGTACATTCGAAGTAAACCACTTCAAAGAATTTGTATACAGCTTCCCCAATACTCAATGAAAATCGACCTTTGGTGTAAAGCTTCAGCGGAGTATCTTTGGTTTGAGAGGAAGTTGGTAAGGCTTTCAGCGACGAAGTAGCTAGCTTTCTTACTCACTAGTGCGTGTATACAGAATGTGCGACAGGCCTCTCGACACCAGTAACGAACGCTACGTGTATTCTAAAGTAGAGAGTGCGACGGACCCCAATCCCCCTCACCCCGTCAACACCATTCCCACCCATCCAATGTAAACTTGCACGCGGCGGAAACTTCCCTCTAGGCACTGAATTGTAACGCGGCGCTGACCGCAAAATACTATTACCTAATGGTATGACGCGGTTCATATCCTATTACGCTCGCTGAGAACAAGTGGAGCGAAAACCAAGCCATTACACGCCCCCGGGTAGTAACTGCGCAAGTCACAGATCTGAATAAGAGTAGGGGGCCAGTCAGTAGTTTAAATAACAAAAATAAATAATGATAATTTAAATATTATTCAAAAGTTTTACTCAATTTTTATTTTTTTTCATTTTTGGATTGTCATAAAGAGAAAATTATGGCAGTTCAAAATGTCAACCCTTTTAATTTAATTTACTTATACACATTATAGATTTGTTCTTCGGCTTTTGTTTATGGTGTCAATCTCTAGGCTAGGAAACAGGATAGTAAAACGTATCAGCGACATTGACATTTACGTGTACGTGCTTATAGCATCGTATCGGCTCGGCACGTATTAAAAAAAAAATGTTTGTGAACTCTAGTCTGCATCATATCGAATCAACTCTTTTCTACATAGTTTTGTATAGAGTGTTAGAAAAATTGATAAAGACTAATATCAGGTCTAATTTCCTAGCGATGCGTCCTTCAAATACCGCCTGAAGTAAGAGTCTGAGGCGATATGTCAGAGTTAACTTCAGGAAAGATGCACGGGGAATGCCTTTTTTTAAATTAATAGCTTATAACACTCCTTTATGGACTATGCCTTCTCATCTATTTATTGTTTTAACTCTGCTCATCCATGGTCTATAGATTAAAGTCTGTTCAGCGTAGGAAGTGTTTCCCTACCAGAAATCTATTATATACTAGGGTATTGGTAGGAAAAAAGACCTTTCAGAGAGTAATTCCTACCGTGAATGAAGTATAGTCAGTTTAAGCACTGTATGACCATGGCATTCGGCCATGTAGCACCTCATATATGCATACAGCCTAAACTATGGACGTTTAACGCACATTATCTGAGAAAAAACGTTATTTTTTCAAGCAATATTTTGTCTACTGGTTTGTGTTTTTCACATAATATTTATTAAGTACACTAATGTTTAAGGTATGAGAAAGGTAGAATTTAGAGAGTGTATACACGCATGTGTATGGAAAGCCATTTAGGGAAAACCATCTTGAGCACACTCTACCGGGATTTGAACCACGGTTTACCCGTCACCGACAGATCAGTCTAATCCACGAATGATTCCTTAGACCATTCGGCCACCAAAGTGGCCCAACAAATATTTTCATTAACACACGAATTACCACCTAATTTAACTCTTGTAAAGACGTAACAACAAGTGCCTTAACTTTAATTTCCTCACCATGAAGATACTTACTAGTCGCAGCTACAATAACTGTACTTTTTCGGCCTTTACGTAAATTAAAACCGTGACCCATAGCTTAGCGGACATACCCAATGGAACAAAGATGTGTTGGGACGGTATTTCCTCACAGCTATTTAATATCAAACTCCACATGAAGTTACTCTTTTGTTCAATTATTGGAAAAAGGATATTAAAAAAAATAGCTCCCAGTTTAGTAGTAATTTAATATATATATATATATATATATATATACACACACACACACACACACACACACACCAACTCAATACGCAAAGTTTCCAAAGTGTCATTTCAATAACAAGAGTTCCGCTGACAAACGTTTTGTTTTCGCCTGGAGCCGGGCCGTCGTATTAGTAGCCGCATAAAAAGCGGACGCATTGAGCCAAACTGACAGCTTTCAGTGACATCAGTCAACGCCCTTATAGGCACCTCTACCAGTCCCAAACTTATTCCAATACATTTTATTTTGTTTGCCTTCAACTGGGGAAACGGGGAAAACTAGGAGGTGGGGTGGGGAGGGCGTGGGGGGATTTGCAGAGCCGAAATGCGTGCCTCAGGAGAGCTGTTGTGTTTTTAACGGGCATATGAGTTGCATACCAACAGTGAATCTGCCCATTTCACGAATTGGGCAAATTTCTGTCCGTTTTAGTAAAATGATCTCTTCTATTGACCATTTCATGAACTAGGCAATAGTAGGTGACCTGGTGGTCTAGGGGTAAGGTGTCAGACTTCTATGACGGCGTCCGGGGTTCAATCCTCGGTCCCGGCAAAGATTTATCTGATTACCAAACCAAATAATGTATACCTACGCCGAACCATATGATCTGCAAAATCATGTGTTTAGCAGCTGTCACATCTGACAGTCAATATTTAGGTATATACCTAAATGTTGACTGTCAGAAGTCAGCCGTGAGTTGTCAGTCAGCACCAAAGAACCCACGGGGCTACTGTATATATCCGTTTGGCAGTAGTGATGATCCATCAAATATACAATAGACAATCACAACATTTACAGCCAACGTTTCAAGTAAAGACATTTTTTTTAAATTTAGCATCGCGTCCTACTACCTATTATGGTTATACGCATATGTACTCTCTACGATAGTAAAGTAGGAATTTAGACAAAGTGTGCCCACATTTGCGTGGAGGAAGGTTGGAAACTAATCTGGAAAAAACCTTCAGTTCACCCGACTGAGATTCAAACCACGGTCTTCTTGTAATCGGAAGTCTTGTCTAAAACGATAGTGGTGCCTTAGACCATAGAGCCACCGAAGCAGGTAAGATAAGTATTGATAGCAACCGGTGAGATGCAGGAGCCGTGCACGTTCTAGTAGAATTAAGCCTACTTTATGCTTTAGCGCAGCTTTGAGCTTAATAAACTTGTTTAAAAAAAAAGGGTACCGAGATTGTTTGTTAATTTCATAACCCTCCTCGGTGGAGAAGTTAGCTACCACGCTAGTTTCATGTGGAGCTAGACTGCCGAAGACGAGGGAGATCAAGTTTCGAATTTCGGTCGGGTGAACTGGGGGGAGGGGAGGTTTTCATAAATGTTTCGCCACTCTCCCTCCACGCAAATATTGGTTCATTTCCTCTAGATTCAACCTTTCCAATTCCTAACTCATTAGCATGATTAGTACTTAAGAATATAATCCGAATGGGTAGTAAGATGTGGTGCTAAATAAATAAAAATGTTAATTTGGCGAGTAGGGTCAATGTTGTCAAATTTGTACAGAAAATTTAATCGCGGTAATGTGCAGTTTCTTGGGAAATGTATTATCGACTGTTGTCTCGAGTTACAAGGACCGTGTGGATATGATGGCGGGAATCGGTCGGCTCTTTCACAGGGTGTCTTACTACCCTATCGGGTTACACGCATTTGCACTAACTAATCTGATGTGCTATATATGATAAAGGTTGAATTTAGAGGAGGTTTGCCCGTATTTGCGTGGATGGAGAGGTGAAAACCTATTAAGGGCGGAAAAATCTACAATAAACACGACCGGGATTAGAATGCCAAACTTCTCGTCATAAACAATCTAGTCTATTGCAAGAGTAACGCCTTAGACCACGTGACCATCGAAGGGGATAAAAATATACTTCTCGTGTGCATTATTCGATTACTTGACAAAGCTTCAGAAAGTTACAAAATTAAAAATAATCTGACTGCTTTTATAAAGTAAACAAAATAATCTTCTAGGGGGTTTAATTTTAACGGCTTATTTTATTTAAACTACTACTACGTTCAGCCCCTAAGTTATTAAAGACATAGTTTGAGTGATAGTAAATGGGAAGGTAGCTCAAGAAAATGCACTAGTAACAGCGTGGATAGAGAATGAAAAAACCATACCTCCATGAACCCAGTTTAGATTCAAACTTGACCAGAAACTAGCCCTATCTTTTCCCCCTATTCTTTAGACCACGTGCTCAACAAAGCGACCTTTAGTACCTATTTAAAACCGTGATTATTAAGCAAAAAAATTCTCATTTAAATAAATTGTTTTTAAAAAACTAGATAATATTCTTTGACTTATACAATTTTCATTGGACTAGACAATTTTGGTTTAGCAAAAAAAAAATCATTGAAATTAATTTTCAATTGTGCTAGAGAATTTTAATTTAGCTGTACAGTTTTAGTAATTTTTTATAATTTTTTAGTTAAATTATCATTGAACTAGACAGATTAAATTTAATCATACAATTTTATTGAACTATAAAACCCTCAAGTTTATTTTCATTGATAAAGGTGTTTAAATTTTTCTATACGATAGTATTGATTTTCTCACTAAAACTAAACTAAATAACACATTACTCAACAATAGCAGCGCCTAGTGGCAGTTCACAGAAGTAATGGTGTATCCCGATGTGGAGACCGCAAACCACCCCCATCCCCCACGACTATACCACCCCCTCCAAACCCTAGAACCATGCGACAGCCAACAAACAAATGACTAGCACGAGGCGTCGAGTGGTGGTGGATATTGGAGTATTGGCGAGCCCGGTTGGGTGTGGGAGGGGGTGAAAGGTTTTGGGGTGGTGGTGGTGGTAGGTAAGGGTGGACCGGACGAGGAGGGTTGCGGGTTCATTTCCTGGTGTTCTATTACTGGTCCGTGGCGTCCCCTTTCCACCCTACCACAGCTGACGCCCACACTTGACCCACATAGCGATGGTTTAATTGTCTACGCTTCCTCGCAAACATAAACAGATTGGAAGTTTGTGGACAGCAATACAAAGGTGCTTCAACCGATACAAAGGGTGTACCATAATATTTGGGACCCCACTTCAGAGGTTTACAGGTAATGGCGTGTCGTGAAGTATTGCTAGGGTAAACAACATTATTAATTTAAACTGTACCTGTACATTGTTCACACACCACGTTAGAACGCTCATTTGCCAGGTATCAAGGGAAATACATTCCCGTGTGAATCATGCAGAGCAGATATATGCATGATTAGTCAAATAGGACCTCAAGTGGGTGAGAACATATCACAGATACAACTTTATTTAACAAGGCATGCTTCACTTGCAATGCTCCACGACACGCCACTGTTGACAGGAGATATAAAAAAATCATGAAATGTGTATACAAAAATGTGTCTCATTTGACCCTGTTTCCGAGTAATAGTCATGTTTGATTTGAGTAATTTGGAGCTGCTTAGCATTATATGAAGTACTCAAAATGGTCACTTTTAGATTGAGTGCAAGTGTTGCAGTGCAGTGTAATTATAAAAGAGTGCGGCATTCTGCGACAAGACTACTACAGACTCGCGTTAAGACCAAAGGTGGCCATTTTGAGCACTTATTATATTTTTAAGAAGCTCCACATTACTGGAGTACAAACATTAATATAACTTGGAGACAAGGTCAAATGGGACAAATGTTTATATTAATGTTTTTCATGGTTTCTGTGGCTCCCATTCACCTCTATAATGGGTCCCCCATTTTAAGGTCCACCCCGTATATCCCCAATCCACCGCGGTATTTCGTCTCTCAGGGAATTCTAAAACCGAATATGAGCACCAAGCAGATGACATTCCTTTTGTTTATGTATATTGTAATCTATTTCATACATTTTTGCAAACCCCGCACCAATGAACACAAAAACAGACTAAACATCGAGATTAGAATTCCACAGTATGTAGTGAGGCTGGTTTTACACCCTACCTTCGCAAAAATGCGGGTGTATTTCCCTCTAAGTTATACCTTCATAATTATTATCCCGTTTACGTAGTTATAATGCGATTAACTCAGATGGGTAATAGAAAACAGTCGGGGTAAGGGCGGAAACAGCATTTTTACCCATACGTATAACATAACTGATTTCAGACCAATTTCAGTGGCCTTAGGGTCAAAGGCGTCACTCTAGTGTTTGATTGGCCTACTGATGACGGGGAGATCAGGGTTCAAATCCCTCTTTGGTCTAATGAGGGTGGTTTTCCCCAAATTATTTTTCGCTCTACTTCAAAGCAAATTCAGGTAGATTACCTCCAAAATACTTCCTTTTTCATACCTATCCCATTAGAGTAATTATCATGTATGTTTATAGCCTGAACAGATAGTAAGACACTGTGATAACGAAAATGGTTTCCAGCCTTTGGCCGGGTATGTCTGGTAAAATGTTTCCGTATTTCTCTATCCTTTCACAATTTTTGGCCATTGGCGAAGTGTACTGATATTTTTTGGATAAGCTGAGTCATACACATTCATAAAGGGACACGCTTAACAATGTCTAAAATGAGATTTTTTTTATAAAGTTATATAATACAGTATTGGCCGACTACTATTACTACTATTACTACTGCTACTTCTTATACTAATATTAATTGTAATAGTAAAAATATTAATATCATTTATTTATTTCTAAATATATATTTAGTAATATTTAGCACCACGTCTTACTACCCGTTCGGGTTACACCCTTTAAGTACTAATTACTCTAATATATTAGGAATTGGGAAGGTTGAATTAGAGGAAGTGAACCCGCATTTACGTGGAGGTAGAGTGTAAAACCATTTAGGAAAAACCACCCCCAGTTCACCCGACCGAGATTCGAACCTCGATCTCCCCGTCCTCAGCAGTCGAGCTCAACACGACAAGCGCGTTAGCCAACTACGCCACCAAGGCGGGTTATTTATTTCTATAGCTTCTGTGAAGTATCTCATTTTGGTCTTGCTATTTTCCCTTTTAAATGCACTTTTATTTAAAAAGACAAAGCCTGGGTGGAATTATTTGACAGAAAGTCAACCGAATCGACAGATTCATTGTTGATATCTACAGCAT
Organism: Timema californicum; assembly: GCA_902141385.1. Classification (NCBI taxonomy): domain Eukaryota; kingdom Metazoa; phylum Arthropoda; class Insecta; order Phasmatodea; family Timematidae; genus Timema; species Timema californicum. The sequence goes on along the minus strand of CABFOW010006470.1, from coordinate 11,614 downwards.
CTCCTTTTTTTTCTATGGTACATACACTAAATCCTAAAACATTACTATTATAGCCTATAATATAATAATACATTTAAAACGACTCAATAAACTAATAAAATTCAAGTCACAATTACAAAACTAAACTAATCTACACCGAACTGAGCCTTAGAAACACACTCTGAATGATTGGAATTTAATACTCATGAGCCTTCGATAGCCGGCTTACTGTGCGCCTTCAGTGACTGAGATGAAAAGTTGCACGCGCATTACCCTCCTAGCTCCCAGCAGGAAAGCTTCTCCGGCTGTGTTTTAGGCGGAAAGGTATCAGCTTATCTTGCCAGAACGAATTGACACAATCACTTCGCACGCTTGCTAACATGTCACTATGGTTTAAAAAATGGCCATTAATATTTCAATTTTATATCTGTTTTATGGAAAGGGATGTTTTCTCTCCTTTTTCAAAATCTTTCGGGATAGCTGAGCTTATACTGACTACCATAACGCCTCACTACTGTTATCTTCCTCCTTCAATCGTTTATTTTCTAATCCTCTCACTTACAAACTCTTCCAACACTTATAAGCGAAATTAAAACGTCTATAAATATCACAATAGTTCAGTGATGGCCTTGCCCTACGGTCGCTGCATCACGAATGCCCATGATGGACAATATGAGCCCAGTAATGATACACACACACAAAACAAACAGTGCCGAGAGATATACTTGTATGTAGTGGAATGTGTTCCCATGGATGTATGCATAGCGTCACTCTAATTACTCCATGTGTGCAGAGACCTTCAAACAGCACAGAGCATTGTCATGCAGTCTAGTAGCCTATCACCACTCTGGTGATGTATACGCACTTCCCGACAAGGACCTTGTACAGTCAGGGCAAAAAAAAATACTGTCACAATACCATATGCTACGATGTAGCCTAAGATTTTTTTTCCCCTTCGTGTCTTGGTAACCTTTCGGGTTATACGCTTATCTATTAATTACGATAGGGAGTAAGGGATGAGAAATATTGAGTTTAGAGGAAGTGTAGCCACATTTGAGTGGAGTAAGAGTTGGGAATTCATTTAGGAAAAACTACCCTCAATACACCTGACGGGGATTCAAACCATAAACTCTCCACCATCAGCACTTTTCTTTATTGCGAGAGTATAGCCTTGAACCACGCGCCCACCAAAGTGGGTAGTTAAGCTAATTGAATAGGGAAGAGGTAGGTAGAACTCTAGTTGAAGTGCACCCTCATTTGCGTGAAAGGAGAGTGGGACAATATTTATGAAAAAATACCCCCAGTATACACGATCGGGATTCGAGCCCCGATCTCCCTGTCAACAGCAATTTAATCCCATATGAGAGTGACGCGTTAGACTATGCAGCCACCGATGCGTGTCTAGCAAAACTAATCCAATAGTTTCATGTGTAGGTATGAGTATATTTTTTCGACTAAAAAAATTATAGTTAAATGTTGCATTTTGTCATTAATAGCAACAACCAAGACGTTAGTCTCGTCTTAATTGGCTGGTCTGCGAGGTGGTGTTTGGAGCTCGGATTCTGACCGGGTGTACACAGGTGGTTTTTCATTTAAAGATTTATAGCACCCACTCCCTACAAATGTGGGTACACCTAAATATTATACTTTCCTCCTTTCAAACCCATTAAGTTAAATGTGGGTAGCGAAGATGGGTAGTATGACGCGGAGAACGAAAAAATAAAGTAAGTTTCTAAGAGGAAAGGATAGCGTTGAATTAGGACTGGCTGCATTAGGTAGGTTTTATTAATATTAAATATAGCCCACAATCTAATTTTAATTAGAAACTAGATTTAAAAGGATTAAAAAATATGTTATTTATATGACTTAAATTATTCTAAAGTCAATATTTTTCATTTTGAGATTGCTTTTATTTAAAATCAAATATTCAAGTAGCTGTTTAAATTTCTCTTTCTATCTTTTTAATAGTGTTTAATACGTGTGTCAGATAATATTTATGTTTTAGGGAAAATGTTTATGTTCATACTACAAACATACAATATTCCTTTTATTTTAATTTTATTTTAAATATCAAATGAATAATATTTGAAAAATATATCGCAACTTTATTTGTGGTAACCAAATTTTGTTTTAATAGTTCAAAAAACTTACTATTCTGAAAAAAAATAATGTTTTAACGTCCTATTTTTCTAACTAGTATAGTCATATATTCTTTAAAATACAGATAGAATAGTTAATAAATCTATTTACATTTATTCATACGTCAGGTTCTATGATCTGCAGTTTACTTTTGTTGTATATTACCAATACCTGTTAAATAACAACAATCAAATAAAAACAGTATTTTTACGCAAAAAAGTGAGTATTTTCTCAAGGGCTCTATGTATGAAAGCATAACTAAATAGTCTATATCCCGTAAGAATGGTGGTAAATGACAGCAAGCAAAAGTGTTTATTGTAAATGTTTTGACTTCCAAAAGTAACCACAAATTAATATTATGCCCGTACAGATCATACGGTTTGAGCGAATGAACAAGTGAAAGTAGAGTTTTTAACTTTCTACTAACTGTCATAAATTATCATCAGTCCTATCGCGATTGGACTATAGCCACTAACGTAAGCCAATCTTGTTCTCATTCAAATTTTGACAGCATACAGCCAGGGATCTTTTCAAATTATTCAAAAAACTAAGTGAGACCCAACAGACTCATGAATATCATCCCTCCTCTCAGAGAGAGAGAGAGAGAGTTTTCAACCCCCCGAACGTATCCCCTTCACCCAAACAACCCCCTCACCCATCATCTGACTGTAGTAGAGCGATGGATGGATAAGATCACTACAGAACTCAGCAAGATGCAATTTATATTCCGGACACAGAGAACTGTGAAAAAAAACAGTATGGTAGACACGTACAAAGAACGAATAAATCCGAATAAGCTTTTCTCAATTCGTACTACACCATGTAAGTCTAAAAATAAAGCGCAACGTCTTGAATCGGTATTTCAGCCACGTAACAAATTTCACAGGATCGTAAAAATAAACATTATTACTAGAAACTATGTAGAACTCTATAGTGTATATATGTTTCCCAGGAAAATTTTATATAAAATTTATTTAAGATCGCACTATTAAGAATGAAGGGAAGGGGGACGACGAATTAATAAGTTAAAATACCCCCTTTCCCATAAAACCACCACTAATATATATTTTGAATTGTAGCTTATTGGAGAGATATCATATAAATAAAATCGACAACCTCAATTAAGTTTTAAAATAAATTTAAATTGTTTCAATAGGGGCTAGTGTTATAAAAAATTACTTGTCATTGATTGAATAGGTAAGCCCACTTCTTGGAAAGTCACTGCAATAGAAAGCTCATATACTCCCTTACAGCTCAAAAATAGTTCTAGGGATTCTGGTTAAAGCTATGTACAGTATTAGTGCATTTAAAAATCATCAATTCTATAAATTAATGAATAACTTTTATTTTGATTTTTTTGGGGGTAGCATGATATGATTAAGAACGAAAGAGAAATATAACTATCACAAAGAAAGGCAGCAGAGCATATATATATTTTCAAGAAACAAAAACTTATATTTACTATGGGCTAGCAATAAGATAATTCAATCTTAGTTAACAAATCATTAGGTTTTGCACAAATGGTTCAATAGGCATGATGCGACCTCTTTTTTAATCTCAAAATACGTATTGCTGAGTTGAAGTTTCAATCTTGAGATGCCAGAATTAGAATGTACTTCATTTTCATCAGATAAATTTGCTTGTTAGTTGGGTTTGGCATATTTTAATCTTTGTTTGTTCACACAAGTATGTTGTGCCAAAAAGTGACACAAATCCACAAGCAAGTTATTTATAAAATTGGAGAGAATATCTTCTTTCTACGCGTCTTTCAGCATGCAATCTGAGTAGAGATAAATAATTTCCATTTTGAAACTGACTTGGTTTGTTTCAACATTGCAGTTACATGGATTTTTAAACAACCTTATTGTATATATTTTCCAATCAAGATCATTACCAAAATGGTTTTTGCAAGTCAGTTATTGGTTCTAATTCAGGTGAAAAAGGAAGTTTTGCATTACGTTCTTCATTAAATTTTTCCAAACATGTATAATGAACCATATTATGAAAGGTCACCTGTCCTTAAAGTAGCATCAGTTTTGCTCTGAATGTCTTGACATGCGAGAATAGAACACAAACCAAATTTAGCTTCAGATTCAATTGATTCATATGGCCAGTCACGTCATGTCTGCAAAAAAATGCCACTTTCCAAAGCCAGTCAGTGTTTGATAAAAGTGGTTTAAGTCGATTCTTCTCTGTGAGAAATGCATCACTTTATTTTCTAACTTGGATTAACCATGTCAAGTGGGCGGTCAGGGACTGAACATGCCAAATATAATGCATGGTTAGTAAATAACAAAGGGATTTTTATTTTTCTAAAATCTTATAAATGGGCCAGAAAGAATCTTGTGGCCCACGGGTCATAGTTTAAATACCCCTGTCTAAGGCGTCATATTCACAAAAGATTAAAACTTCCGATGACAAGGGGATTGGGGTTTGAATTCCGGTCATGTGCAATAAGGGAGGTTTTTTCCTAATTATTATTCCACTCGCCCTTAATGAAAATGCCAGTACATATCCTCTAAATTCAACCTTACTATTTTCTAACACATTGGTTTAATTAGTACATAGGCGTATAACCCAAATTGGTAATAAAACGCGGTGCGAAATAATATGTTTATAAAAACTTACTTTGCCCGCTCTCCCTCATGGCATTATCCCGCAATCGAGCCATACTCAACTATCGACCACCGTCTGTTGGCGAAGATAAGGTCAACTTTTCCTGATAGATTATTATTATTTAGCACCGCGTCTTACTACCCGTTCGGGTTATACACTTTAAGTATTAATTACGCTAATTGATTGGGAATTAGGAAGGTTTAATTAGAGGAAGTGAACCCGAATTTGCGTGTAGGGAGAGTGGAAAACCATTTAGGAAAAACCTCCCCCAGTTCACCCGACCAAGATTCGAACCTCGATCTCTCCGTCCTCGGCGGTCGAGCTCAACACGACTAGCGCGTTAGCCAACTACGACACCGAGGCGGGTTTTCACCTGATAGAGGTTGCCATGTTGTCAACACAATGAATCTTCCTTCAGGCCATTAATATCAGGTTTTAGAGGGGATCTGTTATTTTTTCATTAGAGTAGTTCCTCATTTGTCCTCATGAGGCTGAGTTGAACCCGTTCCAGACTCTTTGATTCACAGAGAATCTTTAAGCAACGGGGATCGAACCTGAGACCTTTAGATCTGCATTCAGAATTCAGGAACGCTGACAACTAGACCAGAGATTGGAACCAATCCAAAATTATTAGTTGTGAGAAAGTATGTGCAATACTTGCTATTCCATTCATTTTTTTCAACCTGTCACTACAGGAAGTAAAAATAAACTAAACTACAGATAGACTTAACATCACCTGGTTTGGAAATAAAGTAAAAAACGGTCCGGTAATCTCTACGAAGAGATCCTATCAAAGTCGTCGTCAGCAAAGCGTAAAACTTTTAACACCAATATCCATTGGATGTTGGCTGGAAAGGTGATGGGAGGGGTAGAAGTGGTGGCGGACAAGGGTTGAAAAGGGGGGGGGGGAGGCATGATAGGAAGCTGGGGGGAGGAGGTATAGAAGAGGTCTGACATCAATGAGTCTTTAATAGCGCAACTATCAAGCGAAACGCTCAGCTGACGAGACAATAAAATTACAGGGATAGAACTGAACGTTCCAAACAAAATGGAAGAAGAGGAATAGAATGGGTGAGGGGGTGGGGGAGGGGAGGGTGACAAAACACACGTGTACGACATTTGGAAGGGTTGAACAAAAATAAGTGCTTCAACTTTTATCTCTGTAAGAAATAAAACAAAAAGTGGAGCCAAACAACAAATAGAAAAAAATAAGAGCAATAAAAGTTTTTTTTAAAGAGATAAAATATATTCAACATATTTATAAACTTTTAATTATTTAAATTCATTATATTTTCTTTAAGTTTACACTAGTTTTAAAAGTAAAATAAATATTAATCAAAACGGATGGAATTTTAACACAACGCGATTGCATAAGACCTATTTCGTAGAACAAGACAAAAACAAATTTAACTTTTAAACAGTCCCAAATTCTCCGCAGTATATAAACTTGAATTAGAATGGGTCAACCGTTTAGACAAAGTACGTAGTCAAATGGAGTAAGGGAGTAAAAGGTTTATTACCTAAAGCTTTGTAAAGCCACTTTATTGGGAGAGTAGTGAGAAAGTTAATTTTTGTAATTAAGAGGTGAAATTATGTGTCTGGTTAGAATTTACCTTGAATCTGTAGATCTTTTATGATGTGGTGGCCAGATCGGCCTACCTGAGGTTAAAGGTAATGTGATAACGAGTTGTCGCAAATTATCTTTTTCTTTTAGCAACGCGTCTTAGTACTCATTTTGGTTATACACCTACATATCTATTGTTCTTCACTTCATATGCAAATATATGAATGAAGAGAAAGATGGGTTATTAAAATTAGATTTTTGTGAGGCTAAAGTGACTAAGGTTGGGAGTGGTTGGGGCGACCCGTCCATTTAGTGACCCCCCACTTAGCGAAATACAGAAAATAAAAATGTGGAAAATTCAATACGTTTGCATTTGTACCACCCTCACAAATTTAAATTAATTTTAAAAAAGCGTTAGACAGAAAAGTGGGATGGTTATATAAAATAATAATGAATCGATACAAGAAATATCTAGTTAAGTAAATAGTAATAAGATTAATATTAAAATAGTGATATCTATAAAGAAATATACTTGTCACCGAGTCATGTATGTGCTACAAATCTAATTTATCCTTTCACTCACTCAAAAACTATTTCACAGATTGAACTGAAATTTCGCATGGACATAATTCTGATGTTCGGTTAACCAATAGGCCAATTAAAATTAATTATACCGTTTAACTTAAAACACGAACCCTCACCCCCTCAATATCCCCCCTCTCCAGACGTATTTCCTGAACCACTGGGGCTTAGGAGTTGCCTTATATTTGGGGGAGGGGGGGGGGTACCCACAGGTGCTATACTTCAAACCCACCCCGACAGTCTCAAGATAAATTTACTTAGCTGAAAACCTGCTAAACCGATTGAGCTGAAATTTAACATGGGCATAACTCAAGACTTTCAGTTAACATATAGGTTAATTAAAATTACTTATATCGCTTAACCTAAGACAGTAGCCCCAAACACCCCTTGACCCTAACAACCCCATAAGTATAACCGGAACCACTAGGGCACACTTATTAATATTAAACACCACACGTCTTTAAATGATGACAAATAATACAGTTAATAGAAATTAAAATACACTTCTTAAAGCCATAGGTTTATAAATCATAATAATTTAATTATATGAGAATTATTTATTTATTATAATTATATTTAATATTATTATTGATTGTTAAGAATTTAATCTTAAATATATTTTTTCTTATTTACAAACATATTTTATCTGTTTATATATTTATGGATACATAATTTATATGTGTATATATATGCATAGTTAAATATATTTAAATAATATTATGAATGCATATTTATGTTTATAGGCCTACATTGTATTACTAGGCCTTCTATTTGTCTTTAATCCTAATTCTAATGTATGTATCAATAAATATATAATAATATTGAGCTAAGAATAAATCCAAAGGCATCCCCTTAAAAATACCCTGAAATGGAATCCTAGTTACATGCCCAGCTTTGGATACGTTGGGCACATTTAATGATGAGACTGACAGAGGTTCGTTCATGGAAATATCTCCACTGTCAACTTGAATTATTTCAAGAAATTAACGTAGATGGCGCACAACGGGTTGTCAACAGATTTGAGCGACAACGGAATTGACACGAATCTAAACCTGTCCAGAGTATAAATGACAACTTGTCTCCACCAATTATTTATATAATTGTCAATATTCACGGTATAGACATTGTTGATTTAGATTTTTTTTTAAATTATGAAAGCCCCAACAAATAAAATCAACAAAGCGTGTAGAATTACATCACAGGGAATAATTCGAAAATTATCATCAATTATATTAAGCGAAAAGTGTATTGAAACCCGTCCAGAGCGTATGCATATTTACACTTGTGCTGTAGGGAAGTGTAAGGTATAATTTTAGAGAAAGTGTGCCCGCATTTTCTTGCATTGATAGTGCAAAACCCTATTAGTATTTTTTAGCACCACGTCTTGCTACCCGTTCGGACTATACGCCTATGTACTAATTCCACCAATGTGTTAGGGAGTAGGAAGGTTTAATTTATAGGAAGTGCACCGACATTTTCATGGAGAAAAAGTATAAAACCATATAGGAAAACCACCCTCGGTGCACCTGTCCGAGATCGAACCCCAATCTCCTCATCTTCAGCAGTCTAGTCCAACATGACGGTAGCGCGTTAGACCACGAAAGAAACCGAAGCGGTTTTCTAGGAAAAATTAAACTTTAGTATACTCAACCGGAATTAAAACCCCGAACTCCTTGTAACCAGTATGCGCTTAACATTTGATCCGAGTTCCACACAGTTCTGGAGTTTTATTTTATAAAATGACAGAGATTAAAAAAAATATTATGAAGACTCTAAGAAATCAAGGTTATTTTTTTACTCGAGCATTTGACATTTCATCTGTCCAGCTTAGCTGTTTGTCCGGATATTTGTTAAAAAAATAACTATTAAAAGTGTGGATTAAATTTAACGAAAAATGTCAGGGACATTATATGAGCATAGGCCAAACAACGTTTGTACAGGGTTGTTCAATCTTGTTATCCGTTCCAAGATGGGGTCCACTCAGAAATCTATCTGTTTGTTAATTGAGAACTGACAAATCAGTGGAGGAATTTTAACGAAATTTTGCCGTAATATTCTTTGAACCTAGACAGAATGATGTAGGTATGCTGCATCTATCCTGTATATTAGTAAGATTACCTTGAATTATCCTACCATTTTAAATAAGATAGGGCCACAGTGTAATTCGTCGAGGTTAGAAAAAAGTGAACATAGTTTATTAATTTGGTAATACGTTTCATCATGGCGGACACTCAAAAGTTTTTTCGTTTGATTGCTTAGCTCAAGTTATTTGAGTTTAAAATTCTAATCGATCGATAAACTAATTAAGAATCTCTTTTTGTTTGACATATGTTGTGAGACTGATGCATTAGACCGTGCGAACAATAAATATTATCTATGAATTTAATGCACTTTTAAGTATCTTAATAATTTTTTTTTTCTAACTTGAATAACGAGAGAAAATATCAACTTAAAATCCAAGAAGAAAATTAATTAGATGAGAACTTTCAACTTTAAATCCAAAGAGAACTCTTAAGACTTTACTAACTATAATAGCATGGAGGAATCGAGGTACGCTGTTAAAAAAAAGTTAGAGATTACATTTTAGAAACGGCTGTATGAAAAAAAGCGCCCAATGAAATAAGCCAACCTTAAGGAGTGTGCGAAATAATCCGCCACCTATACCACATATACTTGCGCCTGGGAGGGCACTCACTGCTGACTACAATAGATCGGAAAGCCCGGTTGACCCCTCCCCCGCACCCTTAGCTACATAACCACATCACTTTGTTGTCATGTCTGCTCTGATTTTTGTAGTATTAAGTTCTGGTTACTTTAATACAGTGTTCTCTAGTCTTGTGTTCTCTACCCTTGTGTTCTCTACCCTTGTGTTATCTAGTCTTGTGTTATCTAACCAGTCATCATGGAACGTTCTTCGACCAACAAGGGTAAGCCAGCACTCTACGACGGCTATTCGTATAACTTCAGGAGAAAAAAACAAGGAACGATATCCTAACGCTGAAAGAATGTAAAAATTTAATAGATGACGAGTAACGATGATAAGCAAAGAAGGCGAAGTTTTTAAGCACAACCGAGCATCAATGTGGCGCACCAGATGAAACACGATTGGAGCTTAAGAAAATTCTTCAACAAGCAAAGAAGCGGTCCCGGTAAAAAGATAGTTCTAATTACAAAATCTACAATCAAGAACTAGGCGGTCTTCATAAAAGAGGCTATGAATTTGTCACAGAGATGTCTGTCCAGGAGGTGACAAAGAGGGTTTCTCTATCAGCAAAGGTGCAAATCCCAAGGAAATCAAGCAGAGCCAGAAACGTGCGAGGAAATAGTTCTTGTTGAAGAGTTTTTTGAAGATGAAAGATGGCAGCAGCTTTCTCTTGGTGGATGACAAATCTGGCAAAAGAGTTTTAATTTTATGTGGAGGTAAAGGAAGAGAAGGATTGAAATTTCATCAAGAGTTTTTTTTATAGATGGAACTTTTAAAAGCTGCTGTAAACAGTTTGCGCAGATCTATTCAATTCATGCTGATTTCGGAAGCGTGTAGGATGAAACAAACATATATCCCGTGGCTTCTGATTTGTTACCAAATAAGAAGAAAGAGACATACTTAAGGCTTTTTCGACTATTTCTTGAAGTTATACCTGACTGGAAACCGAGAACAGTCAAGGTAGATTTTGAGGCAGTATCAATATCCGCTTTGAAATAAGTTTTCACTTCGGTGGATATAAAGGAATGCCATTTTCACGTGAAACTACAAGGAGATTGAGGAAGTTCGTCTTCACATAAAGATGTGTGCAGCCTTTACATTTCTCACACCTGAAGATGTCTTCTATGGCCAGTTTAAGATCTATCTTCATGCTCCTGAAAACGTAGAACTAGCTGAGCTCTTAAATTATTTCGTCGAAAGATGGTTGGAAAATGAAGAAATCCCTGTATTCCTTTGAAGCTGCCACAAGAAACGACACAGGACCACAAACTCAGATCCAGCGTTTGTAAAAGGAAGCGGAACACACAGCCTGCATGTTTATGAGGTTACAGGTGAACCTCAAAGTAAAGAAGAGAAAACCTGCATACAAGAAGCTGGTCGAAAGAAATGATAAAAAAAACCCACCTCCATCTCCCCAGGCCAAAACCTGCGAGGTTCATGAATTACCTCTAGCCCATGAGTGGCGGCTTATTTCAGTGGCGGCATATTTCGCTGGGTGCTTTTTTCACGACAACTTTAGAAACCAAAGTGAATTTTACTCTAGGTACTCCATTGTATTAATGATTAACTAGCATTTGCCCACAGCTTCGCTCATATCTTTAAAACTAAACATTAATTATAAATCCTCTTTTTTCCCTATCCCGTGGGAATTAAAAAAAACGGACTTATTCCTCGTATATATCATAAAGGGAGCCTCTGTGCAAAATTTCAGCTTTTATAGGTCCAAAGGTTTGGGCTGGATGTTGATGAAATAAGACAACTTTAAGGCAAAAATATAAATCCTATTTATTCCCTATCGTGTGGGAATTTCGGAAAATCTTGAAAATAGTTAATAGTGATTATAACTACCTACTTACATGCCAAATTTGAAGTCTCTGATAATTATATTTACGAAAATAAGGTAACTTTAAAGCGAAAATATAAATCCTCTCTATTCCATATCCTTTGGGAATTTCAAAAATTTCGGCCTTATTCCGGCGCACACACACACACACACACACACACACACACATATATATATATGATTAAAT
>CABFOW010006469.1:18738-31781 GCA_902141385.1 Timema californicum | reverse complement strand
CTGCCACCTCTTATCGATACGTTTAGTAGCGTAGCTGATGACGTCACGTCGGGGCGTGCCCCTCTGGAGAGAACTAGAGGCAACACAATAGACAGCTCTTTATTTACAAATACAATTAATTTAATGGTTTTGAGAAGAGAAAGTTAGTGCAGATGCAATCACGAGACACCTCCAATCAAATGTTGAGGATAAGTTGAGAGTCACTCTCGGAATATGTGGAATTCCAGGCCTTCACAGTGGTTCGGATCCCACGTTAAACTGTAGGTCCTCCATTTCATCTCACAATCATCCTACCATTACACATTAGCGAAAGTACGTATAGCCTGAACGGGTAGTAAGACGCGGTGCTAATAATAATAATAAACTCTCAGAATAGACTGGTACTGCGCTTGACGGGGAGATCAGGGTTCGAATCCCAGCCGGGTGTACTGAGAGTGGTTTTTCCTTCCTCTCCCTCCACGCAAATGCGGGCACACTTCCTCTATATTCAACGTTCTACATCCTTAGCACATTAGCGTTGTTTAAAAAAATTTACAATCCGATTTTTATAGAAAGAGCCTTTCCTGACAGTTATAAAAAGTTACTAAATACACTTTCATGTGTTCATACGTCAAGTAATGTATTCTGCAGCTGTCACTCATGATAGATATTTTCAATGCCTATAAACCAACACAAATAGTGTAAAATGTTATCAATGTTGACCAACAATTTTTTTATTTTTTATTTCTTCCTATTAGAATACTACAGTTTTTTTTTGTTCCGAGTTCTATTGAGCCTTTGTTTTTTGGTTTACGGAGTGGTTGGAATTTTGTGCAAACTCAAGAACTCAATACAGTTTTTTGGGAGGAATGGGGGGCGATAACCCCTTTTCAATGACATCAAGAATATTATCTTAATAACGTCCAAAAATTCACCGATTAACGTAAACTATATACAAAATGTAATTAACTTTGATATAATCCTCAAAGTAAAATAATAATAATAAAAACTAAAAAAGTTTTTAATATAGACGAAAAGGGAATACATATAGATTATGATTATTATCATCTTCACCGCATCTTACTACCCGTTCGGGTTAACCGCTTAAGGCGAGTAATTTTACAGTTTTTATAGAATTACATTTTTTTCCCAAAATAAATCAAATATTTCTCCAGTAGCAACATAAGAGTTTAGTTTCCTGCACATGCTAATATCATCAGATCTTGAATATATGTCTAGGGTGTCCTGGAATTTGGTCAAAACTTTTGAAATAAAGAGAAAAAGTTTTGACCAAATTCCAGGTCACCCTTGAAAGATATTCAAGATTTGTTGATATTAGCATGTGCAGGAAACTAAACTCTACGTTGCTACTGGAGAAATATTTTATCTATTTAGATCAAAAAATGTAATGCTATAAAATCTGTAAAATTACTCGCGCTCCCTTCCGCCGCACCTTAAGTACTAATTACCCTAATGGGTTAGGAATAAGGAAGGTTGAATATAGAAGAAGTAAGCCCGCATTTTCGTGGAGGGAGAGGGGAAAACCACGCCCTGTTCACCCGACCGAGATTCAATCCTCAATCTTCCCGTCCTCGGCAGTCTAGCTCAACACGATGCCAGCAAGTTAGCTAACTGCGCCGACAAGGCGGGTATCAAATATAGTTATATAATTGGGCATGAACGTACGAGAATAACGAGTGTGTTGTTTGTCTCAGGGACTGGAGGGGTGGGGGGTCTTACGTATTAGCTCCGGTGATTAGGTTCGATTGAAAATTCTAACTCTAAATTTATTTGCGCGAACAAGAAGCAAAGAGCCCACGGAGCGGTATTGCTCCTCGAGATACCAGTTGGGAAACAGGGCGCTACAATTAATTAATTTGCTATGTTTTCTAGTATCCAAAAGGTTTTTCCTATGTCAATCATACTATAGCTCCAAGGCTTCACAATCCTGTTGGAGTTACCTTCCAAGAAAACCTACGTTCGCTGGATCGAAATTGAAAATGACCACAAAAAAAATTTTAGTGCTAGTATTTACAGTTCTTCTAAATAAAGGGCCACGGTATATTAGAAGAAGACTTTCAAAACGAACTTAACCTAGGACTGCAATATCTTTAGATCCGATCGTAATACATGTGATGTGAGAATATCTGGCCACTATGAACAATCGCAAATTATAAATATGGTTTTAGGCGTCGCCTATTATCAAACCAGGGCCCTCCAGACCTGTAACCAGAGTCCCTATCCACCGGGTCACAATATCCAGTCACATAGTAGTTGTGACGTGAGCAAAAGACCCGCGAGAAGAAGGTCACACAGTCACAGAGTGTTTTGAGGAAACGGACACAATTTTATGTTAAACCTGAGTTTTCAAGGTTCACAATGTACAACTTCGTCTGTCCCCAACAGAATACGTTGGAGGAAGTTGACGTAACCTTCGGTTTGTCGTAGCGTAAACAAAGCCATTAAGCCAGAGGACGTATAGAATTCAGTTTAAGGGCGCCACCTGCTTGGAGGGAAATAGCTTCACAATGTTTTATTTCTTATAGGAGTGGCAGTTATGAAGCATAAACACACACAAATTATAAGAGTACGTAGTGACTGTTTTATTTGGAAAAACAGTGTGTATATATAATTATATGTGTTTATTATTATTATTATTATTATTATTTAGCACCGCGTCTTACTACCCGTTCGGATTATGCGCTTTAAGTACTAATTACTCTAATGGATTAGGAATTGGGAAGGTTGAATTAGAGGAAGTGAACCCGCATTCTCGTGGAGGGANTTTAAGTACTAATTACTCTAATGGATTAGGAATTGGGAAGGTTGAATTAGAGGAAGTGAACCCGCATTCTCGTGGAGGGAGAGTGGAAAACCATTTAGGAAAAGCCATCCCCAGTTCACCCGACCGAGATTCGAACCTCGATCTCCCCGTCCTCAGCAGTCGAGCTCAACACGACCAGCGCGTTAGCCAACTACGCCACCGAGGCGGGTATTTTTATGTTTGTTACCATTTCGTATGAAAGCTTGTTGAAAATGAGCTAATTTAATATTTTTTATAAATTTTTTAAAGCCTTACTCCTTTCATTTAGATGTGGGTTATATTATGAAATCAAAAATAAAGTTCTTATATCAAGCGAGAGTAAGCTCTATTTATTAATACAATTTTGTTTTTGTCATTGACACATTTTAATATATTTACTAAATACGGTAGTATTTAGTACATAGCAATAAAAATATACGAGAAATTCCTTCACGATGTTTTAATTTTTTAACGAAATTTTATTAGTTATAAAAGTGGTTTTTTTTCGAACAGCACAACGCTAAGATAAAACTGCGGGTTCAATTTTATTAATACTAATAACTAATTATTAATCTTAATAACTATCTATTTAATGGCAAAAAAAAACTGTCTGCGATATTTTATGGTATTTAAAACGCGTCAGTCGCCCTTGTAGCCACGCGCGTCTGACGCGTTGTAACAAATCACAACCTTAGGCTGCCGAAGACGGGGGAGATCGGGGTTCAATCCCGGTCGGGTGTACTGAGGAGGTTTTTTTTTCCTAAATGGTTTTACACCCTCCCTCCACACAAATGCAGATGCACTTACTATAAATTAAACCATCCTAATCCTTAACACATTAGTGTAATTAGTACATAGGGGTACAACCCGAACGGGAAGTGAGATGCCGGCGGTGCTAAAATCAAATTAAAATAATTGTATGCTATCTTTAACTCAAGTGAGGTGACCTGGTGGTCTAGGGGTAAAGTGTCAGACTTCTGTGCTGGCGGCCGGGGTTCAATCCTCGGTCCCGGCGAAGATTTATCTGATTACTAAACCCTTCCTTCACCTCTGACAAGACATCTTGTGAATGTGAGGAATGCCAGGCCTCCACCATTGTTCGGATCTCACGTTAAACTGTAGGTCCTCCATTTCATCTCACCATCACCCTACCATTACACATTAGCGTAAGTGCGTATAACCCGAACGGGTAGTAAGACGCGGTGCTAATAATAATAATTTAACTCAAGTGACACAGAGGGGCTCCACTCAGTAACATCCTAATCCCAAAGTGCATGAATTTCTTATGAGACTATTCTAGCGCCTTAATATATTCCTGGTAATATTGTAGCGTCGCCAGCGTGCACCGAGCGAGTTCCGGGAACATCTCAGAAGTACAGTAAGTCACCGCGGGGCTATCAGTCGCAGCCATCGCGAAGGGGGGGCGCCAGCCTCAGATTGCATCTGTTGGGGTCTTTCTGGCTGCCAGCGGGCAAGCAATAAAACTGCCAGCGGGCGAGTCCATGTAGGGTAACGATTTTTTCTTCTTCTTTCTAAAGCGGAGTTTTTCAATAAATATATCGGTATTACTTTCGAATGCTATGTCTGAAGCCTAGTATTAAAATTTAGACCATGCATTTTACACACTACAAGTGCTCTATTTTATAGTCCTGTTTCATTTGTTTGTAAAAATATAATTGTATCCACTCCTTTTTAGAAAATTGTAATCCCTAGTCACAATACAACTTTTGGATAAGAGGCATGGGTCCAGTTTCTCAGTCAGCTTTTAACACGGCCCAAGTTGACCAGAATGGAACGGGCCAGTTTTATCTGCGAAACTGGTCCATTCCATTATGGTCCAGGCAGGTGTCGTATTGTATTTAGTATAATAATAATAATAATAATATTTAGCACCGCGTCTTACTACCCGTTCGGGTTATACGCTTTAAGTACTAATTACTCCAATGGACTAGGAATTTGTAAGGTTGAAATAGAGGAAGTGAACCCGCATTTGCGTCGAGGGAGAGTGGAAAACCATTTAGGGAAAAACCACCCCCAGTTCACCTGACCAAGATTCGAACCTCGATCTCCCCGTCCTCAGCAGTCGAGCTCAACACGACAAGCGCGTTAGCCAACTACGCCACCGAGGCGGGTGTATTTAGTATAGCACCGCACTTGAGGCGTACTAGGCCTGACGATGAAACTGGTCCATGTGCCTTAAAACATTGCCTATTATCATCTAATATACACGGCACATTTCCATTGGTACCCGAGTGTCCTATCGCCCCTGGCCCTGAAGTACACTAATAAAAACAACAAATACACCGTCCCAGACCCTGAAGTAGCAAACACCGATCCACGAAAGTAAATCAAGCGATACAGCGCATCTTCAAGACGTGCTAAAGTCATTGTATTTGCCAAGGAGCGACTCGTTACATTCACATCACGCCTGGTACATACCCTTTGTGACCGTTAGGGAGTTTATTTACCATTCTGCTTGGGCGTCTTCTGCCCGCCTGCCAGTACAATCGACGACAGAACATTTATACATTACTCAGTAGAATAAAAAAAGGGGCCACCAGGATTATTTAGACAGGACCGTAGCAATAGCTTTTTGGAAACCTTCTTTCAGAAATAAATCGTACGGTAATACACACAGTCTTTCTCGCTATTTTATCTAATTACCATACTTATAGATCATAAGACATGGGAAACAAAATAAAATGTTATAGAAACATAACGGGAAGATTGGGGGGAGGGGGGAGGCAGAATATCACCAAAGAGCATAACTTACATGAAATAGCATTTTCTGCTCCCAATTTCCCAAAGCTCTTTTTAAGAAAATATATTTACATTAACTGGGTGAATATTGATTTTTATAAAATATTATTTCAAATAAAAGTGGCATATCTTTAAGAGTGTAACAACTTTTAAATGGTAGGTTACTGTGTATTTCAAATAGTTATAAGATACGAGATTTAAAAAAAATAAGACAGTTTCGCTTATTTCCATGGGGAAATGAAAGTTTCCCTCTTGTTTATAATGTTAAACAATGCCTAAATACGAAATGTAATCAAAATATCTGGAGCAGAATTTGAAATAGTATATTGTCTCTTTTTGACCTTAAGTAAACTAGCTTCAGCAAAAATAAATCAGGCGCCATTAGGTTCTGTCCCGTGGTCTTACTATCACATTGTGTACAGTTTCCGCTTTATATGTCATGTAGGGGCTTTGGGAGGGTGCGTAAAGACAGAAACACACACACATATATTAGCTGCATATGGCAGATATGGTCTGTTTTTGATAGGAATTGTTCCCTGTCAGGCCCTTTTTCTGCCAGAATTCTACGTAATATATAGGATTTAGGTAGAAAAAACAACCCTTCCAAACAGTCAATCCTACCATTAACAGGGTACACCACTGCTGGTCTACCGCGCGAGCCCATCAGCGAAGTTTAAAAAAATAAAACACGACGTGACGTATACTTCATTCACGGTAGGAATTACTCTCTGAAAGGTATTTGTTCCTACCAATATCCTACTATATTAAAGATTTCTGGTAGGGAAGAAGGCTTTTCAGAAAACAATTCCTACGCTGAACTGACTATAGCTAAGACAGTGAACACAGCATACATAGCGTACGCAGCTCAGTGTGAACCTGCCTTAAGACATTCAACGGGAATATGTGAGGTGTGTTGAACAGCCTATGTATGAATGGTCAAACGGGGACAGAGTGGGTGAGATACATATCACGGGTAAATTGGCGCGTCTTGAAGTGTTGCCAAGGTAAGCAGAGCTTGTTGAAACATTCACACGTACAGTGCACATTGTGTGTCGCCGAGTGTACGTTGGGACATGACGCAGCAGACGTGTACGGTACAGAGACTACCAGCTATACAGGTATTAATTGTCTCACGCGGCCTGCAGTTCGTTGGCCTCGCTAACCATCACGGACACGATATGGTAAATAAAGTAGCAACACGAAAATAGTCCTAGATATTGTTTTGGTAGTCTACATATAATTCATTCATGACATAAGTTTAATTGGATGACAGCTCAAAAAGTTACTAGAAATAGTCCCTAATATATCCCTAAGCCAACAACCGACATCTATCACTATGGATCACTGTAATGAAAACAGATGGTAATGTATGAATGTGATAGTTAACCTGGTGGTCTAGGGGTAAGGTGTCGGACTTGTGTGCTGGGGGGTCCGGGGTTCAATCCTCGATTTCAGCACAGATTTATCTGATTGTCAAACCCTTCCTTCACCTCTGAAAAGACATCTTGTGAATATGAGGAATGCCAGGTCTCCACCGTGGTTCGGATTCCACGTTAAACTGTAGGTCCTCCATTTCATATCGCAATCACCCTACCATTACACGTTAGCGTAAGTGCGTATGGCCCGAACGGGTAGTAAGACAAGGTGCTGCTACTACTAATAATAATATATGAATGTGATAGCTAACCACAGTAATTTTGGTCAATATTATTTATATATTTATTTGAGGTCAGACAAAAAGCTTAGGTCTAGCAAAAATATCTTCAAAATGGCGACCGACAAATTTAAACCACGTGGTTGAACATGAAGGAAACGAGTTTTTTTACAATGATGCACCCATGAAGTGAAGAAAAATATTTTATTCAGTTAAATATTTCGAAATACGATAAAATAATTATAATATAATGTATTATATATAAATATCACTAATCCCTGAATAACCAGGGTTTCTTTGCTTTCCCTGTCTGTATAAACCATCCTAATTCATTTTTTTAGTGCAATATTTTGCTTGATATCTCTAATATCGTACTTGTTATGTACAATATATTTTCGTTCAAGTTTGTTTCTTACTCCTCCATTTAGGTATACTCTTGGCATAAAAGGTCGTCCCTATTCTCGAATATTTTGTCTGGTGTAGACGCGGGATACATTTTGGCAGGTAAAACAGAATTTTGGCGTGGAGATGGGGTTCACCCGAAAATTCCCCGTGCTTTCCAAGTGTGTGACAACTCTGTCCGATTCTCTAAAAATGTCCTTCCCAAATCCCATCTCGTCCATCTCGTAGACAGGGCCACTTTATCCCTCAGGCCGACTAGGCACAGTACCCAGGGCCGGACCATTTGAGGCCTACCATATTTCATTTGAAATACATGGGCCCTAAACAAAACAAAAAAAAATCCCAAACGAAAAAACAACAAATTGTAATTTAAAATATTTATTTGGATGACAAAAACAATCCTAAAGTAAGAAAAAAAACCCAGCAAATTTTAATTTAAAAATATTTGTTTTGCTATTTTGATGACAAGAAACAATTGGACAACCTCATTGATACAATCACAGACACAGTAGTGTATGTATAGTAGATACTTTCTGTTTAATGTTTAAATGTTCACTTACCGACATTTTGTATTCGCAAATTCAGAAATTGAGTCATCAATTGTCGCATAGCATCATTTTCAAATAAAAGTAGTGAAAGTGACCATCGTTGCTGCCCTTTGTTGCTCGTAGATACATTTTTTATCAATCTAATCTTTAAGAAGCTTTTTTCTCCTTCCGCACTTGTTCCGAAAATTGAGAGATAGATTCTGAATGCTATGTTTACATTTGTGAAACTGTTTTTTGTGTGTGTGTGTGTGAACGATTAAATTAGCATAAAGATGAGTATAAATATCGGCCACACAGGCCTATAGAAATAGAAGGTACCTTTGGTTCACGAAGGTCTTAAAATGGGCCCTGTCTGCAGCTGTCACTTTCAAACCAAATATCTGGTGCTGTGTGTTCTAAGCCCACGTGACGGAGGTTGAAAGGCCTGCAGCTATGAGTCATCAGACGGAACAACACAGGTGGCCGGGAGGGCGTCGACCCTTCAGGTCAACTGAGAGCAGCAGTCGTCAGTTGTCAATCAGAGAGATATCACGTCGCCCGCCACACACACGACAAGGGATGGGCTTTTTTTTTAGCACCTCATCTTACTATCCGTTCGGGTTATACGCTTTAGGTACTAATTACGCAAATGAATTAGGAATTGGGAAGGTTGAATTAGAGGAAGTGAACCCGCATTTGCGCGAAGGGAAAGTGGAAAACCATTTAGGGAAAACCACCATCAGTACCCCCGATCGGGATCGAACCACGATCTCCCCGTCATCGGCAGTCTAGTCTAATGGGTTAGCAGCACCTAATACCATGAGACCACCGAGGTGAGTAAAAAGCCCGTTTTTGAAGGCCTTATTTCTTAGCAGAATACTGTGTGGTAGGATAACGGGCCTCCCAAAAATAATTTCTTACTACCAAAGGCCTTTTATTTGGGTTTCGAGTATACATCTATGAATATAAATCGTAATATTTGTAGGGTTTTTTGATGCCCACAACGTATAAAAGTGGAGGGCATGCTAAAGAATTGATAGGCGGGTATGAAAAGGAGATAATGGAGACTAAAAAAAATGTAAACTTCATTTTTAGAAAACAATGTTTGTTCGAAAGATAAAAATAAATAGTAATGACGTCTTTAAAATTATTTTTTTGTGAACTTTTGTTCTACGCGCTTAACATAACAGGTAGATCGTTAACATAACAAATACACAGTTTAAAAAATAGCATTCTTCGTACAATTGTAACACCTTCTTAAAACCATTTAGGCTTACCTGTTTATGTTAATGACGTACTTGTTATGTTAAGAACGTAGGACAGAAGATTATTATAAATAGTAACAAAAGTTGTCACAAGTAAAAAAAAAGAAGTTAGATTCATTCGCTTAAATGTCCGAACGGTTTAAGGCGGGAAGATCGGGGTTCAAATCCCGGTCAGGTCTATTTAATTTAGCACCGCATCTTATTACACGCTTAAGTGCTAATTACGCTAATGGATTAGGAATCCTGAAGGTCGAATTTAGAGGAAGTGAACCCACATCTGCATAGAGGAAGAGTGGAAGAAAACAACTTAATAAAAAACCACCCAACCGGGGTTCTAACCTCGATCTCCCCATCCTCTGCAGCCTAGTTCAACACGAGACCGGCCAGGTATAGTGTGGGTTGGTTTTTCCTAAATGGTTACAGAGACTCCTTCCACGCAAATGCCGTTAGATTACCTCTAAAAATGCTTCTTTCTTCATCCCTACCTCATTTGAGTAATTATAATCTAAGGCTATGCGTATGACCTTGACAGGTAGTAAGACACAATGATAAAAAAATATTATTATCACCGCGTCTTACTACCTGTTCGGGTTATACGCACTTACGCTAAAGTGTAATGGTAGGGTGATTGTGAGATGAAATGGAGGACCTACAGTTTAACGTGGAATCCGAACCACGGTGGAGGCCTGGCATTCCACACATTCACCAGATGTGATTAATACACGTCTTGTCAGAAGTGAAGGAAGGGTTTGGTAAACAGATAAATCTGTGCCGGGACAGAGGATTGAACCCCGGCCGCACACGTAATAAACTAGCTCTTTATATAAGCACACAACTTATAAGCTAACCCTACACCAGAACAGAACCAACATCTCCAACAACTAGTCCCTCGACTGACTTCACCAATGATCAATTTTCGGAGGAAGGGGAACTCCAACTCCACCCAATGCTAATATTGGTTTAAAATTAATTACAATTATTTGTAATAAAAAAATCTAGAGAAAGATTGGATTGGTTTTATTTTGATAGTAGAGGGTTATTTACAGCTGATGGCGTTTTAATTCGTCTCTTGTCCCCAGCCAACGCGGTTAGAGGGTATTAAAAGCAAACAGCAATCAGCGCGAAATAGAACTAGAAAACCAATACAGACTACCACCGGTTTAGATAATGTTGGTTTGTAGAGTCGACAACGCAATTTACATATGAATGGGCGAGGCGCAACTTCCGTCCGAAATTCACGAACATTTTACCTGCGCTCGTCCCCAACGTTTTGGTTGTTGTTTATTTTACAAATTCACACCAACGAGAAAATAAAATCAGTTGGGAAAGGAGTGTAAGTTACACACCGTGCCGCACACACAGAAGGGTGCTCGTCGGCACGAACGGGTGAAAGTACACGGTGTCCAAAAAAATATATTTACAACTTTAAAGCCAATTTAAATATCTACGAACAAACATACAATTACCAAATATAAACACAGAAAAAAAATCTAAATTCTTGTTATTGAAGTAACCAAGCTATAAACATTCCATACGAGCATCTAGTGATTCACAAAGCACCCAGGAGAAAATATTGGAGAGAATTGTTAGAAATTAATTTTCGGAGACACTGTATATCTATGTATTTACAGATGGAAAAAGTTAGATCTACCTGCAGCTATCACTTTTAATAGATATTATTAAGGTGCGGCAGAAGGGCGCACGAGTAATTTTACAGTTTTTATAGAATATAATTTTTTGGAACAAAATAAATCAAATATTTCTCCAGTAGCAACGTAGAGTTTAGTTTTCTGCACATGCTGATAACAACAGATCTTGAATATTTGTCAAGGGTGTCCTGGAATTTTGTCAAAACCTTATAAATAAAAACAAAAAGTTCTGACAACATTCCAGGACACCCTCGATAGATATTCAAGATCTGTTGAGATTAGCATGTGTCAGAAAACTAATCTCTACGTTGCTACTGGAGAAATATTTGATTTATTTTTGCCAACTAATTTATATTCTATAAAAACTGAAATATACTTGCACTCCCTTCTGCCGCACCTTAAGACCTATGGAATAACGCTAATAATAATATAGTGAACTGTTATCTATGTTGCGCTAAACGTGTTGAGCTCGACTGCTGAGGACGGGGAGATCGAGGGTTCGAATCTCGGTCGGGTGAACTGGGGGTGGTTTTTCCTAAATGGTTTTCCTCTCACCCTCCACGCAAATGCGGGTTCACTTCCTCTAATTCAACCTTCCCAATTCCTAATCCATTAGCGTAATTAGTACTTAAGGCGTATAAACCGAACGGGTAGTAAGTAAGACGCGGTGCTAAATATTATTATTATTATTATTATCATTTATGTTGATCTAAAAATGAATGTTTGTATTTTCAGTGTGTCCATTCGTAAGAAAATAAAGATAAAAGTAATTAATTATTCTTTATATAGCGATATCATATCCCCCTACTTGTCTCGCCGTTCCCGAGACAAAGAGTTTCAATCGACGAATCACAATAATTGTTTACTGTCGCGTCATTTCTTAGTTCGTTACGGAACGATGAACTAGCTCCGACTAGTGAAGTTGGCCAGAGTAGTTCAATTTGAACTAATCGTTCACAAACTACACATCTCTTAGTTCGTTTGCCTCTATTTACAACCTTGGAACGATACAGAAATGTCAAAGACTAGGAGGAAACCAATCCACAGAAGATCCATCTTCCTCGCCAAAAGACTTCAGACGCCAAACTTTATCTTCATTCAGAAACCATTTAATTGATTAACTTTAACCTTACACTCTAGTAAGTGTTTTGACGAACATACATCTGACGTATGACGTAGTGGAATAGTGTTTTTTTTAAGATGGCACGACATCTTTTAAAAATAAAATAGAACACAAGACATAAATGAATGTTCAACGAAAGTAGGGTGATTTGAGATATCGAGTAGATTATATAAATCATGCATCCACAAATCGTGGTAATTTTCAATCGATCGCGTAAGAAAACTACTACCGTCATTAAAAAATCTATTTTTGGCGTTTTATAAACTAAAGAATTTCATATAATATTATAATGTGACAAAAATAAACTTTATCAGTCATAATAGACGTGGGGCACTGGGTAAACCTCGTATGTGGGACCCCGCCCTCCCCCCCACTCCAAAATTAATTTTTGTTTAGTGCTAATACAGTATTTGAACTTAAAGACTAATTTTCAGCCATATAAGGTATCAGGAAATACCCTAAATGGTTAATATATGTAATAATAATTAATGCTAGAAGTTGTGTTTGTACCAATAATATAAGGGTATATTTTTCTCTAACCCTTTGATTTACTTCCCCAACAAATTTGACCTGTAAAAAAACCAGAAGCACAAAACAACTGTGCTAAGTTTCAATTAAATCTGTTGAGGCGTTAAAAAGTTATCGTGGGACATATACTTGTATCACTCGTTCAATGAATCAAACCACATGATTATGTTTTAATTTGTTTTTACACTCTTTACAATACTTGCTATACAGGGAGCCCAGCCCAGCTTGTCTATTGCCATGTTGCCTAAGCGAGCCTCGCCGTTTGCACACCTCTTAAGGACGGCCCTGATTAATAGGCAAGAGTTTAGCTTGAAAATGTTGATTTTGATTCTTTCTCCCCCCCCCCCCCCCCC